>VDFB02341470.1:27856-151803 GCA_007258455.2 Sequoia sempervirens
GCAATTATAGAGAAGGTATTAACCATTAGGGATTGGCTTCCAACCCAAAATGGTGCCTTCTTCATTAGCATATTTTGGTAGCTAAGTTTCATTCCACATAGGAGAGATGACCAATGTCCTTATCAATGCCCCTAAGGTGGGGATTGGACCCTATTAGAGGTAGAGGATAGTGAGACTCTTGTATTCATTTAGAGTGCATACCCTAGTGACCGAGGAGATCCTATAGTGGAGCAACTATAATAGTCTACACATGTATCTGCATGAGAAAATTAGAGAAAATCGTGGATTTACTATATATAGAGAAATTATTATCAACAAAAGCTCCTAAAAGATAACTTAATTTTTTTGTATGAATATTGAACAAGATTATCACTTTGAAAGCATCAAATATTTGCATAAACTTAATAAGAATTCTAGGGTGGTCCCTAAAGAGAATCATATGTGAAGAAAATGGCCTAGGTTTGAAAGGCTTAAACATACCATAGATCCAATTCCAAGTACGTTGAGATCTAGTACTAGATTAGCATAGATGCTTGAGAGATTTATGTTCCAAAATGGACAAAAAAAATAGGAAACACCCAAATGGATCAATCCAAGTCTTATGGAAATACCTAAGATAGAATACACCAAGAAAATTGAGCAAGTTTCAATTCAAGAACAACTAAAAAAGTGATTTGGAATTTGAATTCGAATGAGCTAATTCAATAATATAAGGGTCATATTTCATTCATTTTTTGCACCATATAGATATGGAGAGAGAAAAGATTATCCTTTGTGAACTTTGCAATCACGAAATGGTGTATCAGATAGCTTACATCTTACTATTGGGACAATAGCATATTGTTATAATATTTGTTAAATATCCATCATCGTGTAACTATTTTAAACCATATATGCACCCTTGCTAAGTTCTCCACTTAGCTATCTAGTGAAACATGGGATGATCTCATAAAGTGTGGGATCTAATAATTTGAGATCAACCTCCAAACAAGGTTAGTTCCCTTGGTACTTCACCTAAAATAAACTAAACTGCTACTATTATAATGAGAAAAGGGGTATAAAATGATTTGAAATAAAACCTAAGCTCTAATGAGGTGATATACCAAACTATTTTGAGACCTATACTACTATTTTAAATCACAAATTATGTGTCAATGGTTTAGTTATTTTTCCACACAACTCATATGTTTCAAATATTGATGCATTAGTTTTTTTCTTGAAAGTTTGAGTTTTCATAGTTATGAGTAGAAAAATACAACTTTCTCATAACTAACAATGATTTGTATCAACGCATAACTTATAACCTGCATAAATATTTATCATTTGTTTTTAAAAATATTGAAATGAGACAAGAAGTTTGAGGACTCACAAAAGATCACATAAACTTTCATAAATCAATATGTTGCACACAATGAAATAGTAACTGAGAAGGTAAAAATCATTGAAATTTATTGACATAAGGAGTCTTTACAATAGTATATCCCTAAAAATTGACAAAAAAAATCTTTGAAAATTGAAGTGTTACATGTTGTTTTCACTCTCAAGAATTAAAAAACTAAGTTGCAATACAATGTTTTCTTCTAGAAATAGCTTGCAAAAGCTACAATAATTAGCATATTTTTTGTAAGAGTTGATTAGGAACTAGCCTAGGCATACTACTTCTCTATCCAACATTGGAGAAGAAAACAATCTTACCTTAAAGGATATTATATCACTATTACTTTCTTTACTTGACTATTTCATCTCCACCTAGGCACCTAAAGATGTCCTCACCCTTGTTTGATTCCATAAAAGCTTCAAAGTGGCTTTGGGTGAACTGAATCTTGACTTCTCCCACCTTCTGCTTTGATAGCTACTATAAAGGCTTCAATATGTTACATCCACTCTCCTAAATGTTGGCAATTGCTCTGACTACTCCCTAAATGCTTGCAACTATCCATAACTCCTCTAAACTACCAAAACTACCCCTTCCTTATTTTTATGACATGTGATAGGTGAGTTTATGGTGAGTAAATTTCCTATGGGTTATGGTATATTTCTTAGGAGTAGTAATTACCAATTTTTTTATCATTAGGAGCCTCTTTATCTCATATTTTCTTCATTTTAAAGTTTATGATTTGTATTCATCTTCATGTCCTTGCTCTATTAGAAACCTTGATTTCTATATTTATACTTTTCAAGCATTTCATGAGTTCCTTGGCAAAAGGATGGAGATGGAAAAGCACCCAAAAACTAAAGAAAACACCTCCCATAAGCTTACTCCATTGTACTTGTAGCATGACTTCTTGAAACCTACAATGTAGCTCTCTATTATGTCACTTCATGATATTTTCATGCTCTAGATCCCTTGCTATTTTAAATTATGGCTCTATCTTTTCATTATTGATTATCATCACCTTTACTTTTTTCACACCCTAGTACTTTTCATGATTTGTCATTCCCTTTTATCCATGGTCTTCCATTAACATATTATCTTACCTTAACATTGACCACTCCATATTCTTAGGCATTATCTAATTTACATTATTTAAAAGGATTCCATCTTTTCAAGGCTATCATCTTTATTTATTTGTATGCATGCATTCAATGGTGTAGTTCAAACTATATTTGTATGATTTCATTTGTGAGACTACATTTATCATTACATCATTTAAAGGTCTCTGAATAAAAAATGTAATAGAAGTCTTTCCATTGCTATGATTTTATCTTTTATTCTCTATCCACTATGTTTTTTATACCTTCAAGTACTATTATATAATTCCTTGAAATATTCTCTTATTTTTGTAATTGTACATTTGTCCTTTTCATTTTCTATCATGTTATCACACTCTTCATTTTACTATGCATGCCCATTGTCATATATTTGTCATATTCTTAGCACTGTCAAGTGCCATTAACACTAACCATTGATTCAAGTGCTATGTGAATTTTATATTTTTAGATTAATAAGAGGTATACAAGCTTCTCACTACATTTCCAAGATTAACTAGTGTCAAGGGTATGCTAAAGATTTTGATCTAAACTTTTCTCCAACAACCCCTATTCACTAGGAACCATTTTCACACTCTCAAAATAGGACTGAAGACACTTATGATAATATAAATAATTGTCCCCTTTCTATCATATGCTCACGCTTTCTAAGGTACTATCCATTATGCAAGACTCTACTATCATATTGGATTTATGCTTGTCAATGGTTTATCCACACTCTATCATTTGAATTATCCAACTAATATGACATTTTATTTTTTGTTTAGGAATTGTCCTTCTTCATTATCATGGTTTTTTTGGCTCATAGGCATGACCTTCATCCTCATATGTTTCTTGACATGCTATAACTATCTTGTTCTTAGCTCAAACAGTGCTTGTAACTAGCCCTTGGCTTTTTTTCTATCTAGGTTTCTTGATATGTTTGTCACCACTATGATGACTTTGATATGCTATATGGGTCTCTACAACTTGAGGGCACTTGAATAATATCCAATTTACAAAACTTCTCATTTTAGGATTCTCCCTACTTTTTTTCTTCCTTTTCGAAATAATTTTATTTTCTCTACTTTACTCCTGTCAGAGGGAATATTACACCTCTAAGGTGTGAAAGAATCTCCATTTCAAAAAAATTAAAAGACTAGATCATAGTCCTTTACTTTTTATACACATATCTATCTTTATTTATGTCCATTGCTATCTTGCAACTAAAATCATGGATTGTTCCTATAAGCTCTTCACATTGTCATCTTGGTCATGCATGCACTTAAATTGACCTCTATCCACTTGACAACACTACCAAGGGCTTGTAAATATTTGGAAAAATCATATAAATAATTTTGAAATTAAAGTAACACATCATAATACTTTGATAGGGGTTTCTTGCTATCAAGGTTGTTTGATGTTTGATGATTCCTCATGAGGTCATAGTAGAGACCCCTCTCTTTGTATAGAATGCTCTTACTACACTTCAAGTGATCTATACTATTCTCTAGATCTAACGTATGGTTTTCTCCTCTTTCTTTGTTATAACAAATATTGACACTCTCTTTTGCTACCTTCAAAAAAATTCCCCTCTAGTCCCTATCATCAAAGTCCCTTTTTGGCATTTATTTATCATGATTTTCTTGATTCTCATGGTTTATTTATTACTTTAAACTATGTAAATTCTATCCATTTTCTAGCCCTACTATAGTGCCTTTTGTCATAGTTACTACCATTATTGTCATGAGTTCTAAACCTCAACTTCCAAAAAGAACTTCACATCTAAGAAATTATCCTTAACTTGATCATTGTTTCTTATGACCTTTTTCACCTATACATAATGGCTCTTGGCAGTATCCTTTATGTATTTGACTAGCCTATCTATAATATATTGATTATTTTTATATGTATGGCCATTCCCTTTCATCTCTTTCATGCTACTGACCTCTTCAACACAATGTACCTTATGACTAGTTCTTTCCAGGTTTGACTATCACCCATTTTCTATCACCTTGGAATTATTTTGATTAGTAACCATGTCATTATTATTTACTTGGAAGTAATAGAATTTCAACCTCTTGTGAGTACTACCATTTTAAATAACCACTTACTTTATTCATTCTAGAATATTTATGGTGAACATTAAGAGGTATCCTAGGGTTTAGAAGAGTTTTAATTACTTGGGTAGTCTTTCACTGTCACCACTATCTACTCTTTCCAATACTAATGTTGGTGCCCATATATAGACCTTGATGAAAACCATCCAATTCTATCATAGCTCCCTTTTTATTAATTATACTCACTTTGTAGTGGAATTTGTTAGACTATATCCTTAACCATTACCCCACACCCTCTCTTCATCATGACAACTTGTTAACCACAACCTTCCTTTAATCTGTCCTTTAAATTGTCCCTTTTGATGTTAAAAACCATTTTTATATGACACTATAATTTTGATTCATTTTCACTATGTTATCCCTTTTCTTTGTTTTATGATATTCCTTGCATACTTCCTAAAACTCTTTTTATTCTATCCTAGAAGACCATTTATCAATGATTCTATCAATATCCCAAGGGAAAAACCAAAATTTTGTTCATGTGAGAAATCATCTTGAATGTTTGTTGAGATTTGAAGAAAGACTATGTTAACTTCGCAATCTTCAATTTAGGGTTCATGGAGAAGGTAGAAAACTATGCATAACATTCAATAACGCCATCTAGAAATGGACTAAGGGATTTTTTATAAATGTAAGGGTTTGAGGATGACCCAACAACATTTGATTTAAGCTCTTTATATGGTAGTATTTTGAAAAAATTAAGAGGAAGTCTTAACCTTTCCTACACTATTTAAGGACTCTCATAAATATTAAATACTTTAAGAAAAGCACTACAACTTCCAACGGTTTCTTAAATTCCTTATCATATTTGAACAATAGGGGAATGAGTGTTTTATAGCATAGGTCATATAACACCATTCTTCTCCTATTATCATTCAATAATTCCCTAGGATCCCAAATTGGATTAACTATCAACATAATGGTAAGTCAATTCTCAACAAGGAAGACCTAGTGGGGTTCTTTAGGCTTTGAAGGGTTCACCACCGAGAAAAACCTTAGAAAAGACAATTTAAAATTCAACTCACAAAACCTAATAATGCAAGCCAAATAATGAGTGCAAATGACAAAATTAAGTAATAGAAAGTTAGGATGTATGTACCTAGGAAGTCTAGAAATGTGATAAGGATTTTGGAAATGCAAAAATGTTGTCAAAAAATGCTGAGGAGGACTAAGATGCCCTTACTGTTGTCTTAGTCCCACTACTATTTTTTGAGGTAGTTGTGGAATCTTTGGATGTCGAAACTGAATCTGAAGGAATCTTTGAAAAATACTTCTAGGAGGACTAAGATTCCCTTATTGTTTTCATAGTCCCACTCTAAATTTCTAAAATCTATGAATGTGTTCCTAAGGTTGAATGTTTGCATTTCCTTCTTCTCAGATCCCAGGTCCTCAAACTTATAAATCTGGCCAAAACTTGTTGATTGTTAGTAAATGGGGGTTTTTCCTTAGTCAAACCCCTTGTTGGTAATTAAACCTTGGAATGTTTCGACACCGAAAAAGTATCCTTTTTTCCTTGCTTGATTTGGGAATAATTAATGACAAATTGAACTTAATGACACCTTGATCTAGTGTTGTGAGGTGTTTTACACATCCACATTAGGTCTTGGACCCTTACAGATTGAATAAAATGAATGTCTTGTAAAGGTGTTTTAAAGAATTGTAAATGACTTTCACACTTTTCTAGACTTTTATTAAGCATTTATGTCTAATGGTCCTTCCCTCCCCACTTTTGAATTAAATATTATTTTAATTCAAAAGTTAGCTTTTCCCTCTTCTTCCATAATTAAATAATTATTTTATTTATTTAATTATTCATTAGCCTTTTCTATCTATAATTAAATAAATTTTATATTTATTTAATTATTTATCCTTTCTTTATCTCCTCAATTAAATAATTATTTTTAATTATTTATCTCATTATTTGTTCTCACCTTTCTTTTTAAATAAATAAAATTAATATTTTATTTATTTTTTTCTCCTAAATTAAATAATCTTTATTATTTAATTTCTCCTATCACCTCTTTATTCGTGCCAATCTTATCTTCCATCTTTATCTATCCATGTCTCAATTAACCTCCACCCTTGATTAACTTATTTTGTAATTTAATCTTGGCCTTTGATCATGATCCTTATTCGACACATTCACTTAACTCTTTTCTATAAAAGGATTCCACTAACCCTAATTCATAATTCAATCGAACCATTCATCATTAATTCATATTGTCAAGTCAAGCAAGCAAGAATCAAGCATTCAAGATAGCATTCAAGCTCACTTCTAAGGCATTCAAGAGCAAGATTCTTCATCAATTATTGCAGAAATTTAAGATTCATCATCATGAAAAGTTTCTAATTTCATCATTACATGTTCATGCTTCGTGGTTTAATTACCTAAAAAGGGGTTTGACCAAGGAAAATCCCCATTCCTTAACATTCAACATTTCTCTTTCTTTCTTTGTGTGTTTGTAGATTTAGGTACCTTGAAGGCTCATAAATCATTGAAGAATAGATTGCAAACTTGTCAAATACATATCCTCATTGGCTAAGTCAAAATATCCACAAAAAGTCACTTTTAGGCTCAAATTTGATAGTTTCAAAACCAGACACTTGGAGGAACAGAAAGTGCAAACTGGGAGTTTCAAAGCCAAAGTGGACTAAGTCACCATTAGTGGTGACTTAGTCCCACTATACCTATTTTTCAAAGATTTATGTAGATTTGGATACCCATTTGGCTAAAATGGGCTCTAAAGCAGTTTCCCAAATTTGAGACTAAGTCACCCAGCTTGGTGTAAGTGTCCCATTTGGCCAGAAAATTAGATTTTCTAAAATTTCAGAGACATCTGCAGTCTTCATTCTAGCCTATACCAGTTTCTAGGTGCACTCTTTCTATTCAACTTCTTTATCTTCACTTCTATTGCACTCAATCTATCTTTATGCATATCACAGTTTGTTTTCAAACATTTTACATTTTATTAGTTTTGCATTAGGGATCAATATATTTTATCATTTTATTACATTTAGGCATATTTCATTCATATTTGCATTAGTCTTAACTGGGGACATTGCACATTTTGGCCTACCTCTCTCCTTTTAAATGAAAAACCCTAGAAGTTTTAGAGAGCCTTGTGGTGCCAAAATATTTATCCACATTTTGGTGAACCCTCCTTTAGAACATTTTCTTTTCTAATTTGGATTCCATAATTATCCTAGAATTAGCTTGCATTAACATTTCATTGTATTTTTCATTTGTTAAATTGCATTCTAGGGTTTCAAATTTTGCATAAGTGAAAGTGCATATAGGTTGCATTTTTGCATCGTAAATCATTGCAAATTTTTGAAATTCTTCATTTGCATCTTAGGTCTACATCATACAGCTCACAAAACATAAAAAATAAACCAAAAAAATCTAAATTTTTTGAAAAAAATCCCTACTGGGACTCATTCACCACCTTGGGTGACTTAGTCCCTTTACACCCCTGAAATTTCCTTTTACAGGACTGAAAACCCTATTTCTACACTTCTGTTTGTTTCCATTAACTATTTGTATTAGTTGGTTAAGTTCCTGTTAAATTCATTTCACTAAATCTAGCTAAATTTGGCTCACTTCATGCATTGCTTAATTTCAATTTTGCACTCACAACATTTCATTTTCAAATCATTGCATAATATAATCAGTACATTACCTTGTGTGAAATATGAAAAGTTGCATTTCATCCTATGTCTTTACATTGCATTTTAAGTTTGCATAGCTTCTAGTACATTTAAATCATTAAAAATAAGCATTGTTTACATTCATTTCAATTGTAGATAGTATTAGATTTTTTCACTTTTCATTTTCAGCATTAGTTCCTAGTTCACTTAGATCACATTACATTCAACATTCATTAGAAAATGAAAAAAAAAACTAAAAACATCAAAAGAAACAAACAAAAAAATGGTTAACCTTATAGAAAGCATATCATTCAAACCCTCTAGTAGTGATTAATTTGCAATGTTAGATGAAGCCCTTTATGAATTCATCTCTCCTAGATCATCCACTAAATATTTGACACAAAAGGATGCAAGCATCGATAATCATGATAATAATAATTGTTCTTCTCTTGATAACTCTCCCATTGGTGATGATGGTATCTTGATGAAAGAAGACACAATCATTGAAGATCATGAAAATCTTTCTTTTCTTCCTTCTCCTCCCCCTTGCAAAGAGATTATGACACATGAAGGTGACATCAAGGCCACTACCTTACCTAGTCTCCATTCATCTCCTAACACCTCCCCTACTTGTGAAAATGCTTTAGTGAATAAGGATACAATCCTGCATGACCATGACAAACACATTTTTGCAAAGGATATGATTGAAAGCTATGAAAATCCCACCTCTTCCACTCAAGAAGACATTATAAGACATGGGCATGTAAATGTATAAAATCATGATAATCACACCTTCCCTTCTAATATCTTATCTAGACATGAAGAAGATAGTTTAGTGTTAGAAGATATCATTATTGAGACTCATGAGCATCTTATTCCTCCCTTTCCTAGTGCCCCTATCATTTGGGAAGACCTCTTTGAACAAACAAGTCCAATCATTGGTAACCGTGAAACTCCTGGGTATCCTTCTCTTGATGCCTCTCCTATGAGTGATGATGCTACTTTATCAAATTGAACCATGAAATGTGATGAACCTATAGTTTGTCACATTCCTAAAAGATCTCCTACTAGGGTGCACATGTTGGCACAAGCGAACGAGATCTTAGAGAAAAAGGATGAAATTATAAACAATAATCAAATTTCCCCCTCTCCTAATATCTCTCCTATTGGTGAAGATGATCACGAGAATCTTCAGGAAAAAATCATACATTCACCTTTATATGAGCTTATTAACAAGCATGATAGTCATTCTTCCAATATATTTCCTAGTTATGAAAGTTTCTTAGTGCAAGAGAATAACAATGTTGACACATTCCATAGTTCCACATCCTCTAATACCTCTTCTATTTTTGGGAATGAATTGATAGAATCATATGAAGGCATATACATTCATGATAATCATAGTTCCTATTCTCCCAATATCTCTCCTACATGTGACGAAGGTATTTTGGAGCTAGAAGATACACCCATTGAGAATTATGACAATGTTGAAATATCCTCTTCTATAACTTCTCCTACTTTGGAAGATATTATGGCACAAGAGAATGCTATATTATAAACACATCTCTTAACATCACTCTACCTAGTCTACATTCATCTTCTAACTCATCCCCTATTTGTGAGAATTTTTTTGTGAGCAATCATGGAAATCACATTATTTGTGAGGAGGATATGTTGGCATTAGATGATCAAACCATTAAGACCTATGAAAATTCTATTTATTTTTCTTCCCCTATTTTGGAAGACATTTTTGGACAAAGGGATGTAATCACAGATAATCGGGTGATCCCACAATAATGGGTTATAGTTTTTGGCCAAACTTGACATTAAAATCAGGATTTTTCACCAGACATTCACTTTCTTACACCTATAGCAGCTAAACCATTAAGGTTTTGAAGATGAATAAAACTAGTTATTTGTTAGATATTTTTTGTAGATACTAATTATTTTTTATTTTAAAAAAAAAAAAATTGTGAATCATTTTATGTAATTTTTAATAAATTATTTTTTCTACTAATCAGCATTTTTAAAAAGTGATGTTTACTTCGGCCCACAACTTTTTTTATAGATAGGATACAATTCTAATTTTTAAAATACAAATTTTTCACACCAATATCTAGGGGATGAATATTTTTTCATAATTTTTTGTTACATTTTTTTAAAAAAATTAATTTTCCAAGTCTGTAATTATAATTTGGACAGAGGTGTACTTGCCTGCATAACTTTTTTGTATTCATTTGAATTAACTTATCTTTTTTTTTTGGAATAAGGACATCAATACCTAGGCACGTGTATTTTTAGAATTTTTTTTCTCTATTTTTCTATTTTTTCATATGTGTGAAATAAAGAACTTGATGTTCATTGAAAATCCTACATTCACAAGAAATAAAAAATAAATATAATAATCAAAGTAAACATATTTAAAATTATACTTTTTGGGAAGCTTATAATAAGGGCTACAGGCTTACAAAACATAAATTTTAAATGAATTCATTTGATCACCCAAAAGGTAAATCAAAAGTGGTTTTTTATCTGCATTTTGATAGGTGTAGAGGAGACTCGATTATAGGTATGGTTTAAACCTAACAAGGTTATATCCAAGGGGGTTTGATCTAAGGGGGTTTGATAAATCCCTATTTAATCAAAATAATTTAAATGGAACATTTCAAGTCATAAATCATTGTATTTTCTAAAAATATGTGATTTCAGGCAAAAATCAGGATGTCCCAAAAAGTGTAGCCCATTATTGTGGCAGCACCCAATCATGATCATCATATGCATTCTTCTCCTAATGTCATCTACTAGTGAAGAATATATTTTGGGATTAGACAATCTATTCATTTAAATTCATGAGAATCTTCTTGCTCCCTTTCCTAATGTTTCCCCCATCCAAGATGCTTTTTCTTCTCTTGATGCCTCCTCTCCTTGTGATAAATTTACTCTACAAAACCTATTAATGGAATGTGATCAACATCTTGTTTGCTTCTCTCCTAAAAACTCTCATGCTAGGCATGATATCATGGTGCAAGCAAACATCAACACTATCATGTTCAAAAAAAAAATCAACCTCAATCTGAAGCATCCTGAATTGCTTGATATAGACAAGTCACCTTATACTCCTCAAAACAAAAGGTTACATGTGCTATGATCAGTATCAATCAAAATGATATAGAAAGAGAAAAGCAAACTGAAGAAGCCACAAGGTTATTGGAAGAGACTTTGAAAAAATTTGATTTCATTTCTACATCCATAGGGGAACACATGATCATAATAAAATAATCTAAACAAGGTAGAGATAAGGAGGTAATGTCAAAAACATCCACTTCACCCACTTTAAAAGAAAAGACAACATCCAAGACAAACTTTGAGGAAATAAAACAACCACCAAATCCAAAACAAGTGATAAAAATTTTTGGAAGACAACTTGAGAAAGGATGTGATGCTATAAAGCCTAATGATCTTGGTTACTATCCCTCAAAAAAAAATCTTCAATCAATGTAAACACTATCACAAACAATTCTTCTAAGAAAACTTTAACCTTGGTACATCCTAAACTGATAGACATCTCCTTAAATATGTATCAATCAGAAACTTTGTTTACTCATCATAATAAATAACATTAGTTAATGCTCCTTGTCATAGTTGCATGTTTTACATTCATCGCAAGGAGCAGTATATCATCATCCATTCCATGCTCACCTTTGTCCTAAACTAAGTGGGGTCAAGGGGTTAAATAGCCTTGTCCCTATATGTCACCTATCATTTTCTCTTTTGGCTAGTTGTTAACCTTTCATAAACCTATAAGAGTAATCTTGGGATGTGGACGACATTCCTTAAGTTGGATCACATGTGACATACTACCTTATTCATGATGTAGCTAAATTTAGAAACGTTTGACTTGGCATAGTGCTTTCCAAGTTGGCTCTCATTTCTTCATTCATGTTAGCATTTTTCATTTGCTACTTTAAAGAAATTGCTCACAGTGATGGTGTTGCAGCCACTTTAAAGTGGGGGCATACATAGATGACATATTTTGGGAAAAATTGCAAGGCATGAGTTTTCTTTGTTCTTGTGATGTGTCCTCTTCTTGGTGGTGTCATTGGGTTTGATGTCATCCAAGAGTGTACAATCTACTAACGTGGCATGATGTGAATGAGGCATCCCATGGGCAATGATTTGACACCTTGACTTGTCCTCTCTTGGATACATTAGGCACAATGCTCCCTAAGAAGAATACCTTACATGAATAAAGAAAAATCCCCTTTAACAAAATCTTTACATGAAATTCAAAAGAATTTACAAAAGAATTTTCATTGTAGTTCCTTATCAGAGTTATCAGGAGGATAAGTTTGTTATGGTTAGTATAATGGGAAGCTGACACACTAGCATGACTTTCTCACTAAACCACTTCTTTGGGAAAACTCACCCCATAGATGACTTGATGTTCCATGGCCCCAAAGTGAGTGTATCTTTGATTCACCTCATTTTTCTTTCCTTTAGTTCTTGTCATTGCATTATTGTGTATCTTGTTCTGCAACATATTATACACCTTATTTGTGTTCTTTTGTGCTTATGTTTCCTTGACTTAGGATCTTGGATCTTGGGGGCCTAACCACTGCCTTGATCTTTTTCATCCTTTGTCAATCACATTGGTACAATTGAACACCTCTTGAATGTCTACTTTAGTGCGATTTTGAAGCAAGTTCATCTTCTCACTAAAGTGGGGGCTAAATGTGGACACTAAAAAAGTATCCCCTTTTCCTTGCTTGATTTCATAATAATTAATGAAAAAATGAACTTAATGATGCCTTGATCTAGTGTTGTGAGGTGTTTTACACATCCACATTAGGTCTTGGACCCTTACAAATTCAATAAAATGCATGTCTTTTAAAGGTGTTATAAAAAAATTTAAATGACTTTCACACTTTTTTATACTTTTATGAAGCATTTAAGTCTAATGGTCCTTCCACCCCACTTTTGAATTAAATATTATTTTAATTCAAAAGCTAGATTTTCCCTCTTCTTCCATATTTAAATAATTATTTTAATTATTTAATTATTAATTATTCATTATTCATTATCCTTTTCTCTCTATAATTAAATAAATGTTATATTTATTTAATTATTTATCATTTCTTTATCTCCTCAATTAAATAATTATTTTTAATTATTTAATTATCTCATTATTTGTTCTCACCTTTCTTTTTAAATAAATAAAATTAATATTTTATTTATTTATTTCTCCTAAATTAAATAATCTTTATTATTTAATTTCTCCTATCACCTCTTTGTCCATGCCAATCTTATCTTCCATGTCAAGTCTTTATCTATCCATGTCTCTATTAACCTCCACCCTTGATTAAATTGTTTTCTAATTTAATCTTGGCCCTTGATCATGATCCTTATTCTAGTCATTCACTTAACTCTTCTCTATAAAAGGAACCCTTTAACCCTAATTCATAATTCAATCTCCATTCATCATTCATTCATATTGTCAAGTCAAGAAAGCAAGAATCAAGCATTCAAAATAGCATTCAAGCTCACTTCTAAGGCATTTAAGAGCAAGATTCTTCATCAATTGTTGCAACAATTTAAGATCTATCATCATGGAAAGTTTCTAATTGCATCATTGCATGTTCATGCTTAATTTTATTTCTTCATTTGGTTTAATTAACTAAAAAGGGGTTTGACCAAGGAAAACCCCCATTCCCTAACATTCAACATTTCTCTTTCTTTCTATGTGTTTGCAGATTTAGGTACCTTCAAGGCTTGGAAATAATTGAAGAATAGGTTGAAAACTTTTTGAAGACATCTCCTCATTGGCTAAGTCAAAATATCCAAAAAAAGTCACTTTCAGGCCCAAATTTCACAGTTTCGGAACCAGACACATGAAGGAACATAAAATGCAGACTGAGAGCTTCTGTTTCCACTTTTGGATTTTCAAAAAAGCCAAAGTGGACTAAGTCACCATCAGTGGAGATTTAGTCCCATTATACCTATTTTTTAGATATTTCTATAGATTTGGATACCCATTTGGCTAAAACAGGCCCCAGAGCAATTTCCTAGATCTGGGACTAAGTCACCTATCTTGGTATAAGTGTCCTAGTTCGCCAGAAAATTAGATTTTCCAAAATTTCAGAGACATCTATAGTCTTCATTCCATCCTCTATTAGTTTCCAATTTCACTCTTTCTATTCAACTTCTTTATCTTAACTTCTATTGCATGACACTCAATCTATCTTGCTACATATCATAGTGTGTTTTCAAACATTTTACATTTTATTAGTTTTGCATTAGTGATCAATATCTTTTATCGGTTTATTGCATTTAAGACATTAAATTTAGGCCTATTTCATTCATATTTGCATTAGTCTTGAGTGGGGACATTGCACATTTTGGCCTACCTCTCTCCTTTTAGGTGAAAAACCCTAGAAGTGTTAGAGAGCCTTTTGGTGCCAAAATATATGTCCAAAAAATAAAATAGAATAATGAAGGGAAATTGTGAATGAAAAAAATGCTATGTTGTAACTCACCAAAACCTTGTTATGAAATTTGCAAACTTCTATGCAGTGGCTAGCTTGAATGTAGATCTTGAATTAAATGAATGCTTGATAGATCTTGACTTGAATTACTTGCTTGAATCAAAACCCTACATCACAAATGTTAGCTCAAAAACATGCATGATGCAAGAATATCTTTGATACGATGCTTGAATCTTGATGATGGTTCCAAATGCTTGATGAATCGCTATTGAATTCTCTGTTGATCACAAACTCGCTATAATACATGAATACTTAAATGCTTGGATGATAAATGAGTGAAAGAACCTTGTATTCATACTTATCTATGCTTGATATCCAAAAATTACATCACACCAAGCTGACATATGAATTCATTAATTAAAGGAGGCTAAATCCCACCAAGATTTGAAATTAAATCCCAAAAATAACTTGAGGGGGACTAAGATTCCCTAGGTGGTGTCTTAGTCTTGAGGCTTGAAACTCAGGGTAGAGACACCAAAAAGGTGCCCATTTAAGGTTCCTTTAAAAAGAGGGTCCCAATACCTTTGGTGGACAAAGAAGCCCTAGGTGTTGTCTTACTCCTAGTCCAAAAATTAGGGATGCATAGCTAGAATCATTAAATTATCATTTACCTTTTGATGTTTGTTGGGATTAGCCATAAAAAGATACAATTTATTAGGCTTGTGGATGTGAAATAAGACCAATTAAGGCATAAATAAGGATAAAAAAAACAAGGTGGTCCCAAACACATGTGAAAATGAAAGGGTATGCATTTTACTACACTACAATATCCAAATCCTTAATAGAATAAGGTGTATTTCAAAGCATACCTAGCAGGAAGATGCAAAGAAAATGTGTAAATCTTGAAATGTGGATAAGAATTAATTAATTTTTTGAACTCTTAAACCTCCCAAAAACATTCCCCCTTATTAGAAACTATATGTTCTCCTTATGCCATCTCTGAGGAAGACTCTTTCAACTCTCCTACAACATGGGGTTTCAACTCCATACAAGGCAATAAAAATATCTTTCATTCCAAGCATGGAGGCAGCCCGATTCTAACACATAGAAACCCCCAACTCCCTTAACCACATTCCCTAAAACTTCCTCAAAAGAGACTCAACATGAAATTTTAGCATAGAATTAGTAGAAAAATCCCCTTTTAACTTTGGTGCTTAAGACTCCCATATATTCTATCTTATGAAACATGATTTGAAATAGCTAATCCTTAACACCCTCTTCAATGAATATTTAGGATCCAATGGTCAAAATACGCTAATGGAAACACTTGTTGCCAAAATAATAATCTACATATATATCATGCTAAATATCAGACCAATTAATCAATTTCTTTTAGTATAATTTTATTTTATAGAATGATTGTATACTAAATTATGTTAAGATTGCTCTTTTACAAAGGATGTTTGGTAGATAGTACATTGATAAAGGAGTTTAAATAAGTCATATATTTTTTATTATTATTGAAATATAGAAAAATATTTCATGATGAAAAATGAATTGATAACAATGCACCTATTTCTCTAGTTTCATTGAAAATGCAACCTATAGACGACAAATCTGAAAACTAACAGAACTAAATATCAAAATGTAAATTTGGAAAGGTGAGAAATCTATGTTCTTGTCACCAAAGATGCTTTTTCAGACCTCACTAAGGACTCATTCACCCTATGGCAGATGGGTCCTAGATAGGGTTCTGGAAAATCAATTCCTGGGTTCTGTTCTACCAGGTTTACACTCCCAAATTCTAGTTCACTATCAGAAATTTAGAAATAAATCTTGTAGAAGAGTTTCCATTATTTGATAACTTTTCTTGCAACTTTGAAAACTTTGCAACTTTCTTCAATTTTTCTCCCCAATAGATCTTCAACCTAAAATTTGTAATCACACATCAAAGAGAGAAAAATGTTGTTTGTTGGAGAATGGGGGTTTGCCTTGGTCAAACCTCATTTTGGTAATTAAACCTTGAAATAAAATAGAAAATCATGAAGGAATGATGAATGAACAAATCAATGTAACAACTCACAAAACCTTATTTGAAACCTTGGAGTAAAAATATAAAAACAAGCATGAACTGGCTTCAATGAATGTAGATCTTGATCTTGAAACTTTATTAGAGATAATGCCTTTGAGCATTCTTGGATTGATCTTGAACACTACATCAACATATGAGCTCAAACAACATGCATGATGCAATACATATTTCATATGACAATGGAATCTTGATTGTTGCAATAATCTTCTTCAAATATTCCCTTGAATTCCTTATATATTTCTCTTGAATGCTCCTATAATTCTCTCTTGGAACTGCTCTTAAGATAACTTGAATTTGCTAGGTGAAACTAAGTGAAATAACATTGTATTTATACATCTCTTAAGATTAATTCCCAAAATTCAAATATCAAAAGCCAACATTGAATCATGGATTTGAAATCATTAAATACCACAAAAAATATATTCCAAAGGGGGGTCTTAGGTCTAAGTGAGGACCCATTCGCCATAGGGCGAATGGGTCCTAGGTCACTCACCTAGGACACACATCGAGAAAATTTAAACATTTTATAAAAATAGGGTCATAGGGCTAAGTGAGGACCCATTCAACCTATGGCGAATTGGTCCTAGGTCACTTACCTAGGAAAAACACCTTACAAAGTTAAGTGTTGTTAAATGGCATATATGAATGTCGGGTTTTATCCCTTAGAATTCACATTTAATTAGGCTTGGATTTGAATTAAAGGGTCCAATTAAGGAAAATTAACCTCAATCAATTAACAAATCCCTATATTAGTGTGAAAGTGTAAAGGCACACCTTATGACACCAAAAATAAGTCACAATTAAGTCCATTTTATTAAAAAAGGCCCTAAACTTAATGTGAATATGAAGAACATATTACAACACTAAATTACTGCATAATTAGGTTCATTTCATTATTAATTATTCCCAAATTAAGTGTGAAAAAGGGATACTTTTTCCTACACTACATTTTTCCCCCACTTTAGTGAGAGGATGACCCCATGTGAAACTCACACTAAAGTAGAGACTTAAGACACTTATGTATACAGTAATGACAAAGATTCACAATCATACACCATCAAAGACTAGGAGGATAAGCTAGATTGTCCAACGTGATGTGGAACACATCTAATCCATTAGTTTTTTTTTTCACGCTCACTCCGAGGTAGTGGAACCTTAGGTTGTCCACTAGGTGAGTATCCCAAAAGGGTGGAAAATGAGAGAATCATATTAGGCTCCCATACCTTATCAAAGCTATCCTCCTGAAAACTTCAACAAGGCACCATAATGCTAGAGAATGCTCCATAGGAAAGCAAGGTGTGTTATGCTAGGTGGCCTTCAATTAGATTTTGAGCTTCATAGGGCTTAACAGTTGTGTTATGATAAACACATATGAACAAGGCAAGGATCCACATGAAAGAAAGGTGTGTTATGCTTGGTGGACTTGAATTTAGGGTTTTAAGCTTCCTAAAGCTAGAAAACTACATTATTCTAACACTTATGAACAATAATGCTAGTAAAAGTTTTTTTTTCAAAGGGATTTTTCTTAGTTCATGTAGGTCTTCTTCTTAGGGAACATCGTGCCTAATGCCTCCAAGAGAGGACAAGTCAAGAGTAAAAGATTCAAAACTTAGGGAATACAGTGTGTCGTATCACCACTAAGAGGAAATTAATATGCTAAGAAATATTGCACTCTTGGAGGATATCAAACCCAATGACACCACCAAGAAAAGGACACATCATAAGAAAAAATAAAACTGCACCATGAAACATGAGAAATGTTGAAAGATATTATCGATGTATGCCTCCACTTTAAAGTGGATGCTAACACCATTACTATGAGAAATTGCTTTAAAGTATCCAATGTTCAATCCTAAGACATGAGAGATTCCTTGGAAAGCCCTATGCCAAGTCATATGTTTCTAATATAAAGTTGCATCGTGAAAAAGGACGGAGGGGTTTCCCCCAAAAATGCATAAGGGATCTATGGATTCAAGGTTAGTATATCTTTGCTACAATGTTGTTATAGAGCTTGAAAACTCATCATTCCCCAAATACTCAAAGAACTAGAAGAATGATAGAAAGAGAGTGAAAACAAAGAAAAATCCTTTTGGGTCAACATGGAAGAGACCTAAATTTCTTGATCCTTTGTGTCATCCCTAAAAGGAAAACACAATACAAGCAAAAAGATAAAAATTTGATGAAATAGAGAAGAATGTAGGTACATATAGAGGAATGAACAAAAAGAGATAAAGATATGTCAAATGGCATAGTACAGGGGATCACATTACACACATACAATAACATAAAGACACATGAAAAATAAAATTTAGTAAAATACTAGTAAGGCACATGTGAGTCAACCTATAGGAGGTCATCTGCATCCCAATCTTGTTTGGTATATGTAGAAGGCGGACAACTAGCCAAAGGGACAATGGAAAGTGCTAAACTAGGACCAATTTCAACACTCTTTTTAGGAGAATAGTCATTTAAGCTAATAGAAGAGGATAACAATGAATTCAACTCATTATTCACTTGTTCATCAATCTTTGTAATTTTAATTTCATCATCTA
The DNA here is from genome assembly GCA_007258455.2 of Sequoia sempervirens. NCBI lineage: Eukaryota > Viridiplantae > Streptophyta > Pinopsida > Cupressales > Cupressaceae > Sequoia > Sequoia sempervirens. The sequence continues at coordinate 47,220 of VDFB02341470.1, forward strand.
GAATTAATCACAATAGGAGGTCGAATGATAACATCTCTAGAAGGTTATTGTTTATGTTTTCATGAAGGTATAGAATCATCATGCATTGCTTCAGGTAAGTTTGGATTTTGATTTTCTATGTTGAAATTTTCTTCTTTAGATTGTAACATACGATCAATTGCACAACGTCTACACCTACGCTCTCTAGCATTTCAATTTCTTCATAATCTGTTCTCGATTTGTGATTGTATAGGAAAGGGTTTTTCAACCATAGTTTTCCTTTTTTTCCGTAGGGGAGGAATGGAAGGAACCATAGGAGGTTGCTCAACCACTTTCTCTTTGGCTTTGTAATTTGTATTTATTTTAGGTGTAGTGTCAAAAAAAGTAATCCTTTTTCACACTTAATTTGAAATAATGGACACATAATTAACTTAATTATGCCTTGGAGTGGTGTTGTAAGGTGTTTTACACATTCACACCTCTCTAGGGTTCCTTATTTAATTAAAATATATTCAAACTTCACCTTTTTCAAAAGTGTTGTAAAGTGTTGTAACACATTTTCACACTTTTCTAAGGTTTATTTGATCAATTAAACCTAGTGGACCCCTCTTTTACTTAAATTGAGCCTTATTTCTGGTGTTGTAAAGTGTTTAAACACACTCTAACATTTATCTAGGGTGGTATTAAGTAATTTTGGTTAATTAGGACTTAATTGGCCCTTTAACTCAAATTCAAGCCCTCTAAATTGCATTTTCTGAGAGATCAATCTCGACAGTTCCCAGTAATTAAATAATATAACATTTAATATTGCAAGTTCTAAGTATTGGAAATTGGAGCCAGGACCCATTAGCCACTAATGGAAAATGGGTCCTCCCTTAATAGGACCCCCTTTTCTTTGCATATTCTAACTGGGTTTTTGATGCACTTTTCATCCCCCGAAGAAAGGTCTTGGGAAGTTGTGTGAGGACCCATTCACCCTAGGTGCCAAATGGGTCTTCCCTTAACAAGGACCCTCTTTTTTAATTTTATGTTGGTTGCATTTTAATTAATTTCATTTCTAGATCTTATTTCGGCTTGAATTATATGAATTTTGGAGTTAATTCTCTAATTTAGTATAAATACAAGGTTATTTTACATAGTTTGACAAATAGAGAAGATTACAAGAAAGCAAGAGACAAAGAAATTTCATGAGATCAAGCATTCATAGTCAAGAAGTAAGAAAAAGTGAAGTTTGGAGTAGCATTTCAAGATCTTCAAGCTCATTTTGTATCCAAGATCAAGCATTATTAAAGGTTGATGATAGATGCCTATAGAGAATCATGAAGGATTCTAGGTGTTGGGAGATGCACAAGTCATACAACCAAGCCTAAGGATGTGTTTCCTAAGTGATTCCATCTTCTATGATCATCCTATTTTTATTTTACAAGAGGTATTTTCAAATTTTTTATTCATTAAAGAGATTAGACATCTCCTTTAGTGAGCCTTTCACATTGTTCATATTGCATTCAAGGGTTTTATCCTAACACAATTGGGTAGAATTTACTTTACATTCTCATAGATCTTAGTCTTAGACACACTTAAGATTATGATCACACACATTATTGCATGTTTCAAATTTTCATTCATCACCAAGGGTTTAATTACCATAAAGGGGTTTGACTAAGGCAATTCCCTATCCACCAACAAACATTTTTTTTTTTAGGTTATTGGTAGATCCGGATTCGGTAATAGGAATTTCGAGGTGTAAAGGAGAAGAGCAGACCTGGAGGTTGAAACCTAGATTCAGATATCCCCAAAAGAGCCTAATAGGACCCATTCGCCACTAGTGGTGAATGAGTCCCTGTTAGGGGTTGAGAGGCAACAGTTCACATACATTAGAAGCTTCTTCTTTTTTAGTTTAGAATCTTCAGAATAGGCCTACCAGGACCCATTTTCCTTTTCTAGCGAATGAGTCCCTATCAGCTTAATAGAAAATTCTGATTTCACTAGGTGCATAGCATCCTTTCCTTCTTATTTTCCTAGAAAAGTTGTAGATTCTTTCTATTTTGTGTTTAATTCATGCATTTCATGTGTTAGATCTAGGATTAGAGTTTGTTCATTATCCTAATTCCTTATCCCCAAGTTAAGATCTAACTCACCATCCTATCCTTGTGTAAAGGAAAGATTGCAAGATCCCTTAATCTTGATTCAATTCACCTCTTAGGTTGATCGGTGTTTCAAGATTCTTAGATCTCATCTTTTGAATGAAACCCTAATAGAGAGAGAGTGGGTCAGAGATATTCTCTTATCCTACCTTTTCTCTATGTTTCATTTTGGTGAACTCGACATCTTTTGAGCATCTTAGTTTTTGATTTGGAGTGCAATTAAATCATATTCACAAGACTAACTTAGAGAAACTGAAATCAAACTCAAAATAACCTAAAACTAGGACCCATTCACCATTAGTAGTGAATGAGTCCCTATACACCCTAATCAATAGGATTTATGGGAATTTTATGGTGTTTCAGGTTCCTTTCTAATCTCTGTAGATACCTGCACCAAGACACGTTCTCCTTTAGTGGTGAATGAGTCCCTGTACACCTTTTGACAATTAAATTTTTGAATAGTTTTTGGTCTCTGATAAGCATTTTTGTGTTTGTTCTAAAATTTGAGAATGGTAGTCTGAAACAAATTGTATTAGAATTCAAGTTCTTGTTTTGATAAATTTAGCTTGCATATTTCAATTATAGATAGCATTAGAATTTTTCACTTTTAACATTTTTGCATCAATAGACATGTTCATTTACATTTGGAATTCATTATAAAACAAATTAAAAATAACAAAAACATCAAATGGGACCCATGAAGAAAGTAAAATGATATCAAGTTTCCTTTTAAAGGTTGACCTACCCCCCCAATCCTTTTAGTAGTGATGACTTTGACATGTTAGATGAATCCCTTGAGGACTTCATCTTATAAGGTTCATCCACTAAGGCTTTTTATGACAAATAGAAATAAAAAGACGTTAATACCATCACACCACAACTCATAATTTATCCCCCTTCACAAAAACCACAAGTTCAAAACAAGCTTGTGCTCATCCTTGAACCACCAAGAAACAAGACTCCATCTAATGATGGTAATGCTTCACAACAAAAGAATTAGAATACTGTTGCGCATACCTACAACACAAGGAACAATAGGCAAAAAAAACACCTTTTGTTTTATTACCATTGCCTAATCCTATTTTTCCTAGTGCTCCTCATTTGACGACAAACAATGGGATGAAATATAACCTTGTTGAACACCTTAAGAGTACTATTGCTAAGATTTTTGTATGGGAACTACTTCAAGTATCACCTAGTTATCATAGCATACTTCAAGAGGCCTTGTAACAAGTTATGATTCCTTCTAACACTAGTCCAAATGATGTAGCAGCATTCATTCAACACATGAATGAAATGAACTTGGACATAGTCTTTCACCAAAGTGAGCTACATCCCTTGGAAATTTAGAAGAAGTATGAAGATTTCAACATAATAATATTCTTCAAAAAAACTATGATAAAACATAATCTTTTTGACAATGGTTTAGCCTTGAATGTGTGTAGTGTAATCCTTTTTAAAAGACTTAGAATGAGTAAAAATGATATTAAACCTAATTCTTTATCTATTCAAGGATTTGAAAACATAGGAAAACAACCACTCAGAGTCATCACATTACTTATTAGAATTGGTGAAGTAACATTAAAGACTCTAGTCCAAGTTATTCGTGATGATATTTCTTATAATATCCTTTTAGGGAGACCATGGATTCATGAAATGAATGGTGTGCCTTCTACTCTACATCATATCATGAAGTATGTCTATAACAACAAAGTCTACACACTAAAATTTGATCTCAAACCTGAAATTTGTTTGATGGCCAAAAGAGAAGGACAAAATCCTTTGGAAGCATTGGAATCCTATACACCACAAGCCATAATAGAAGAAGAAAACAACAAATGGACATTGATGAACTTATTAAGTTGTTGGAAGATGATTGGGAATCCTTGCATTTCACACCAACATTCATGGGAGAATATAAAATAACAAAAAAAGACACTGAAATGAAAAAGAAACCAATGGTAATGTCAAAGAAAAATTCAAAGGACATCTCACAACCACCTATCTCATCTACTTCAGATGAAGAAACAAGTTATACAATGAAATTTGATGAGATAGATTATCAACAACCACCAAACCCAAAAGAGATGGAAATACTTTATGGGAGAGGTTATGAGCTTATGAAACAACTTGGGTATAATGGAAAAGGATATGGAAAAAAAGAGTAAGGAATTTTTATTCCTATAGAGCCTAACACACAAGAAAAAAAAAGTGGCTTGGCATATTTCCCTTCTAAGATAACACAAGCAACAAAGCAAACTTCGCTCAACATCAACACTATCATATGTAACTCTAGCAAACCAACTCTCACCTTGAATCATCCTGAATTGCTCAATATGAATTATGATGAATCTTTGGAATAATTTGAGGATGATGAAGCTTTAAAATAAATGCTAGGAGTCTATGATAAATCATTCCCACCTCTTACAAATAAATGGGTCACATGTTCATTGGTTAGTACTCAACAAGTTGATGGAGATAATGGAAGCAATGGGAGTATCAAAGATAAAAAGGAGTACAATGCTCAAATATCAAAACCAAAAGCACTTCCTTTGGGAGATACAATTTCAATATACCAATGGACATCAACAATGAGGAGAAGATAATTCAAGTAGGGAAATGTCTTGATGAAGATGAACAAGAGGATCATGCAACCTTACTTCATGACTTTCCAAAATTCTTTGCTTGGACTTACTCAGATATTCCATGAATTGATGCTAAGATTGTAACACATAACATATTCATCGTAGAAGATGCTAAACTAGTGCGATAGAAGATACAGAAAATGAATCCTAAGATAGCATTATTGGTCAAACTTGAAATTGAGAAAATTTTTGACACCAAATTCATTCGACCTATTGATTACTCTCCATGGATCTCAAATATTATCGTAGTGGAAAAACCTAATAATCGTATTAAGATGTATATAGATTTTAGAGATTTGAATAAAGCATCTTTAAAAGATGACTTTCTCTTTCCTAATATTGATATGATAGTAGACTTCACTACAGGACATGCTTTGTTGTCATTCATGGATGGATTTTTTGGATATAATCAGATCTTTATTAACCCTCAAGACTAATACAAGAAAAATTTCACCACCATTTGGAGAAACTTTTGTTGGGTGGTCATAAAAAATATAGGCGCAACATATCAATGAGCTATGAAATTGGTATTTCATGACTACATACATAAGATTTTGGAGGATTATGTTGATGACTTTTTATCCAAATCCTTAACTCAACAAGATCATGTAAATATTCTTCATAAAATATTTGAGCAAATGTGAAAATACAACATGAGATTGAACCCAAAGAAGTGTGTCTTTGGTGTAGATAGTGGAAATTTTTTATATTTTATTGTATCTCATAGAAGCATTGAGGTGGAAAAAAATAAAATTAATGCTATAGTTAGCATGCCACCTCCCAGAAATATATCTCAAATGCGCATGTTACAAGGAAGGATTTGAGCTATACATTGTTTTGTAGCCTCCTTGGCAAATCGAACATTACCATTCACCCAACTCTTTAAGAAAGATGTTCAGTTTCATTGGAATTAGGATTGTAAATAGGCTTTCAAGAGTTTGGAATATTATCTTACTACTCCACCTTTTTTACAACCCACTATGCAACACAAGTCATTCATCCTTTATATAGCAACATTAGGCCACACTCTGGCAGCATTGTTGGCTCAACAAGATGATAACTGTAAGGAATATCCCATTTATTACATTAGCCAAACCCTAATTGACTATGAAATGTGATTCAAAATCATAGAGAAAATTTATTTGGCTCTTGTTTTTGCTAATAGTAAACTAAGACATTATTTATTGAATGTTGAAATCAATGTTATTACAAAGTTTGATCCTTTAAAACATCTCTTTACCAAAACAAATTTGTCTGGGTGCTTAGCTAAGTGGGTTATGTTGTTAACCGAGTTTGAACTTAAGTTTGTTTCACAAGAAGCAATTAAAAGACAATACTTGACTAACAAATTATCTGATGCTCCATCTCCCCTAGCATTGCCCAACATAGATGGATTCCTCAATGAAAATGTGTTTACTATACAAAAAGATAAGAAATATTGGAATTGTACTTCAACGGTTCTAAGTGTAGAATAGGCTTAGGAGAAGGGGTTATATTAATTCCTCCTATAGGTAAGCCTATTCCCTTATCTTTTCATCTAAACTCCCTATGTTCAATAACACTATGGAATATGAAGCTTTAATGGCTAGCATACATGTCGCATTAGCGTTAAAAGTCAAACACATCTCTATAATTGGGGATTCACTCTTAATTATTAAACAAACAAATGGTGTGTATCAAGAAAATTATGATAATATTTTCTGATATAGAGATCTTACAATGAAATTATTAAACAAGTTTGAATGATACACGATAGACAACATCCCACAAAAGGATAATATGCATGCACATACAATGGCAAGCACTACTTCTCTTGTATCTCTCGACGATCCTCTCGTTGGATTCACATTTAAAGTCCAAATGATACTAAAACCATTGATAGATGATGAGTGAAAAGAGGTGTTATTGACTGACATTGATAGTTCTAGTGAATGGTTACATTGATATTCAATTATTTGAAATATGGTACCTTTCTAGAGCCTACAACTAAGAACACTCGAGCCCATATGTGAAAGCTTGCATTCAAATATATAATCTTAGCCGATGTTCTCTATAGAATATCATTTAATGGCCTTTTACTTTGATGCCTTAAGGAATTTGAAATCCCTATAGCACTTGAACAAGGGCATGCAAGTGCTTATGGGGGTCATTTCAGAGGAAGATCCTTAGTTCAAAAATTAATCCACATAGGCTATTATTGGAGACATATGGAACAAGATTGTTTTGAGTACATGAATAAGTGTCATAAACGTCAAGAACATAACAATTTTATTCATGCCCCTACCTCCAAAATTTGTGCTCATGTTTCTATTTGGCCATTTTCAGTTTGGGGTTTGGATCTTATTGGGAAGATATCACCACCTTCTTCTACCGGACATACCTTTATCATTACTACAACCGATTACTTCACAAAATGGGTAGAAGCTATCCCGTTTCATTCCACAACTGCTGATGCAATATGTTGTTTCATATTGGAACATATTATTGCTCACTTTGGTCTCCCTTCTGCATTAGTTTCAAATAATGGAACTCCATTCAAAACCAATGACATGAAGAAATTCTTGGAAACATTCAATATTCAAAATCATTTTTCAACACCGTACTATCCACAATCAAATGGACAAGTAGAAGCAACTAATAAGACTATTGAATAAAGTTTATGAAAGACAGTAAGAAAACACAACAAAGATTGGCATACCTAATTAACCTACACATTATGGGCTTGTCATAAAAGCATTAGAACATCCACTGGAAATACTCCATATAACCTAGTCTATGTTGTTGAAGAAAAAATTCCCTTAGAGTTAGAAATTCCCTCCTTAAGAATTTTTCTTGAAGGGCTCATTGATGATGCTACATACAAAGAACAACAATTGCATCAGCTTGAAATGCTCAATGAACAACATATTAATGCTCTTGAATACTTACAAGCTTACTCTAAAATAATGCAATGTGGTTACAAAGATAATGTCATTCCCCATGAATTTAATCAAGGTGATCTAGTGTTATACGAAAACTAACAAAATTTCAATACTCCCCTGAATGAAAAAGGAAAATTTAGCTCTAACTGGCTAGGCCCTTACATTATCAAAGAAAAGTGGATCTAGAGCGTATACATTAACAGAAATGGATGGAACACCTCTAAAGGATCCTTTTAATGTCACACATCTATATTGGTATCACATTTAACCTTTCCTATTTTCAATGGTATGTTAGAAGTAATGTTGTTAAAGTAGATGATTCCTATTTTATCTCACATTGCTTTCTTCTTTGATACATAATAACAGGTGTGTATCTTAGACTCTAGGGTAATTAATCAAATGCTTTGTTTAATTAATTTAGTCACCACTATTAAAAACCTTCTATGTTATGTTAATTTAAATCCTTACATGAATTTAATACCATTAGATCATAAGAGTATTTAACTTAACATAGAATTTCTTAATCACAATGTAGTATCTAACATAAACTATGAATGGTTTAATTAGATTACATAAAATAGTAAATCATGGCACCATTTATTAAATATTCTTGCAAAGGATATTTGATAAATCACATTGACATTTAATTCAACACATCATAAACAAAAATCCTTATATATATATATAGTCATCAAATTTTTTTGGGTACATATGCATCAATGAGTACAATGCTATTAGGTTCTATGACTGCCTAACCCCTCAGGGGCTGATGACCTCTGTGGCTATCATGAGACAATAGTGTGAGATCACGATCTGAGCAAGTCTCTCTATAGACCCTCTAGTATCCTTGATGCCCTTGCCTCCCACATGATAGCCTCAATAAACTCTCGGTCTATATGGTCCTTGTCTGCTTGTATCCTCTCAATCTCATCCCATAGCCTCAAGATCTCTACCCATAGGTCACTCTCCACCCTGTTGTCAGTAATGCCTCAAGAATCCAAAATCATTTTAATCTATGCATGGAGCTCACTATCATGACTAGTGGCCCTCTCATAGGTCATACCCAACCTCGCCATAGACTCAAAAAGAACTGCATATGAATCCAGCGAGGGTGGGGCCACGTACTCTCCTAGTGTTGTGGCCACTCTCGTGTAGATCTTGCAAAATAGATATTATAAAGAATATCAATAAAACATCATAATAATATATAAAACAGATGCATAAAAGGAAAATATCTAAAGACAACATAAATTATCCAAATATCACCTGGAACACAAGTTTGCAAGTCTAGGTATGTCTATATAATTTTTGCCCCTCCCTATGTTGATGGCATGGGTGGTCTACTACTAGCCTCCCCAAGCTCATGTGTATGGAACTCTTATATGAGAGTAGCATGTGGTTTGATCAATTTGATAAGAGGTATCTCTACACTATTAAAGGTAGCTAGATCCTCCTTTGTCTTAGCAGTGTCCTCGCTCATGTGTTGGGAATCCAAATCCTCCTCCTCCTCATCTAATTTGACAAAGATATTGAGCATTGTAACATCATCATCTATGGATGCATCTATGTGATCATTGTCTCTATCCTCTCTATGACCTAGAAGAGGCACAAAAAAATCCATAAGGTGATGTAAAGGGAACACTTGCACTAGCCTAGCTATAGTCAACCAATCCTCATAGGGTTGGGTGGTACCTGTGCCATAAGCCTTAGAGTCTAGGGTAGATCAGGGTCCTCACCATCGGAATCACTCAAGTATACTTCATCCCTCATAAGACAACAATAGTCTGTAAGGTCGGTGGCACTTTGTGTTGATCAACAGTATGTTGGCCTCGAGTGAGGAGGTACCTAGATGTTCCTACATTGTCTCATCACCTGATCATAATAAAAATTCCTAACCACATAGTCATGTATTCCCAACAAAAATCATTCCATCTATAGCCTACACATCTCATGTCGAGGATCCACCCACTGCGGTATCTACTGATATGGTTTCCAATAGATATCATCCTCATCCAACCGGTCAAAGGTAATCCTCTAATGTATTAAATATCCCTCCTACCATGGTCATCTTAGTGGGTAGCTCAAAACCCTTGGCTCACCTAGGGTTTTTTTAAGAGGAAATCCAGTGGGCCTAGTACATGTATTATGCTCAAAGCACCATATCCGTAGTAATGTACAATGTACAATGCTACAAAGCTCTTAGAATGTAAAGTGATTGAGATCATAGTATAAATGTGCAAGCATGCTATGACGGGCCATGCATAAATGGTCTGTTGTTCCTCCATCCCTCTAATAGTATGAACTAGGTCACCATCTAAGTGTGCCCCTTGACCATTTGGAACTAGTGTAAGTGCTACAGTCATTATCATAATTTTCCATAGACATCGTAACCATGCATTTAGGAGCCATTTAAGCTCCACACTTGGTCTAACACTCTAGTGTCATATAGGCCAATGTAGACAATAAAGAATATCATCTCTCATCTATCCAAATGATCTATCGGTAGCTAGTTGCACATGCTCGCCATGGATGGGAATGCGTAATATGCGATGAATGTCCTCTAAAGTGACAATAATCTCCCCCATGGGAAGACAAAAAGTACACATGCTTGCATCCCATCTCCTCACTAAGTCCAATAGCATACCATCATGGTATCTCATAGGTGGGATGAGATACACCCAAAAAAGACCAACCTCCTATAACAACTGAATGTCCTCTGAAAGTCAAGTCATTGACTCTCAAAGGAAGCAGAACTACCCCCGCTAAGATGTTGGGCTTGAGGGGGTACCTAAGATGAAAATTACAATGAATAAGTTATAAATCAACCAATCAACATCACTAGAGTTGTTTTAAGATGCTTTTTGGACAAAATGGACACCTAGACCATTTCTGGACAGGATTCTTGGATACTTTACCTATTCTGGGACACTTTGTGCCAAAGTGGGACACCTTGCACCAAAGTGGGACAATTTGTGAAAAAGTGGGACACCTTTTACCAAAGTGGGACACTTTGTGACAATCTATTGTAACATCATAAAATTACTAATATTACATAAAAAATTATAGTAAAAGATAATTCACTTACTATACAATGAAGGATTCCCTATGCTACATCGTTGTGAGCTAAGTCCAATCTCGAAGGCTTGTAGATTCTGTAGCTTGGCATCTTCACTCACTCTACCCTAAGGTAAAATTACAACTAGGTAAGTGATAAATGAATAGTGAAAAGAGTCATTTTAAATAGTATATAGTAAAACCATACTAAATAACACTTATTCGTTTAAAAAGGAAAGTTCATAAAATCAACATATTGGGGACTAGAGGACTCTTTTTTTGACACTGTCCATTGCATTGGATTCATAATTCCATTCCCAGTATCATCAAATTTCTATCATTATGTGGTATGGTACTTAGAAATATGCTATGATATGACTTGGGTAATTCAATGTGGTTTCATTCTCTCCTTGATTCCACCTCCATAGAGCAAGTGGAATCAGGGGGCACACATCTACCCTCGAATTCAATTCTCTATAGAAGTTAGATAAGATGATTTTTGAATGACTAATGAATATGTGTTGTAGGATGTGGTTCCTAAGATTGTGATTTTGCAGGTAGTTGTAGTGGGGGATTCATTCTCCCTAATGAATCCATGAGTATCCTTTTTCTTAACAGTTATTTCCTTTAGCTTGCATATTCACATAGTATCATATAGTGGCTAAAGTGGGGGCTAAATATAGTGTCAAAAAAAGTAATCCTTTTTCACACTTAATTTGAAATAATGGACACATAATTAACTTAATTATTCCTTGGAGTGGTGTTGTAAGATTTTGTACACATTCACACCTCTCTAGGGTCCTTATTTAATTAAAATATATTTAAATTTCACCTTTTGCAAAAGTGTTGTAAAGTTTCGTAACACATTTTCACACTTTTTCTAAGGTTTATTCAATCAATTAAGCCTAGTGGACCCCTCTTGTACTTAAATTGAGCCTTATTTATGGTGTTTTAAAGTGTTTAAACATACATTCACATTTATCTAGGGTGGTATTAATTAATTGTGGTTAACTAGGAATTAATTTTCCCTTTAATTCAAATTTAAGCCCTCTAAATTGCATTTTTTGAAAGATCAATCCTGACACCCAATAATTAAATAATATAACATTTAATTTGGAAAGTTTTAGGTCCTAGAAATTGGAGCCAAGACCCATTTTCCACTAATAGCGAATGGTTCCTCCCTTAACATGACCCCCTTTTCTTTGCATATTCTAACTAGGTTCTTGATGCACTTTTCATCCCCCGAAGCAAGGTCCTGGGAACTTGTGCTAGGACCCATTTTCCCTAGGTGGCGAATGGGTTCTCCCTTAATAGGGACCCTCTTTTTGAAATTCATCTTGGTGGATTTTAATTAATTTCATTTCTAGATCTGATTTTGGCTTCAATTATTTGAATTTCAAGGTTAATTCTCTAATTTAATATAAATACAAGGTTATTTTACATAATTTGACAACTAGAGAATATTGCAAACAAGCAAGAGACAAATAACTTTCATGAGATCAAGCATTCATGTCAAAAAACAAGCAAAAGTAAAGTTTGGAGTGGAATTTCAAGATCTTCAAGCTCATTTTGTATCCAAGATCAAGCATTACTGAAGGTTGATGATAGATTCCTATGGAGAATCATGAGGGATTCTAGGTGTTGGGAGATGCACAGGTCATACAACCAAGCCTAAGGACTTGTTTCCTAAGTGATTCCATCTTCTATGATCATCCTATTTGCAACCTACAAGAGGTATTTTCAGATTTATGATTCATTAAAGAGATTAGACATCTCCTTTAGTGAGTCTTTCATATTGTTCATATTGCATTCAAGGGTTTTATCCTAACACAATTGGGAAGAATTACCTTTAAATTCTCATACATCTTAGTCTTAGACACACTTAATATTAGGATCACACACATTATTGCATGTTTCATACTTTCATTCATCATCAAGGGTTTAATTACCATAAAGGGGTTTGACTAAGGCAAACCCCTATCCATCAACATACAACCAAAAAAATTTATAGGTTATTAGAAAATCTAGATATGAAAAAAAGAATTTAGAGATGCAAAGGAGAAGAGTAGACCTAGAAGTTGAAACCTATATTTAGAGATCCTTGGAAGAGCCTAACAAGATCAATTTGCCACTAGTGGAAAATAAGTCCCTATTAGGGGCTAAGAGGCAACAGATCACAAACATTGTAAGCTTCTATTTTTAGTTCAAAATCTCCTAAACAGGCTTACAAGGACCCATTCACCTTTGGTGGTGAATGAATCCCTATCAGCTTCATAGAAAATTTTGATTTCACCAGGTGCATAGCATCCTATCCTTCTTATTTTCCCAAAAAAATTGTAGATTCTTCCTTTTTTATATTTAATTCATGCATTTCATGTGTTAGATCTAGGATTAGATTTTGTTCATTAGCCTAATTTCTTCTCCCCAAGTTAAGGTCTAGCTCACCACCCCATCCTTGTGTAAAGGAAATATTGCAAGATCCCTTAATCTTGATTCAATTCACCTCTTGGGTTGATCATTGTTTCAAGATTCTTGGTTCTCATATTTTGAGTGAAACCCTAATATAGAGAAAGTGGGTTGGAGATATTCTCTTATCCTACCTTTTCTCTATGTTTCAATCCTACCTTTTTGAATTTTTGAAATGGATTTCGGTTCAATCATGGTTTCATCAAGAATAGGTGACTCAATCATGGATTGATGCATATTTCTAGGGGATAATTTTGCCATGCACTTTGACTTAAACTTTTGATATGATTTGAAAAGTATTCCTCATGAGGTCTAATAGTTTCAATAGGCTTGGACCAAAAGAAATCCAATGAAAAGTTTCCATGGGAAGACATGGGATTAAAGCCACCATGGTGCATAGTAAATATTTGATTGTCAAAGGGAAACTTTATACATTTATGCACAATCAATAGGATGGCATTCATGGAGCGAAATCATGGATAGCCTAACTTCACACAAAATTGGTCCAATGATGAGATGATGGTGAATGAGACATTTAATATTTTTGATCCAAATTTTAGAGGGAGATTTATTGATCCCATCACAAGACAAGAAAAACCATTATGTGTTTTGATCCATGCTTTAAGTTTTTCATGTGTGTCTTGATAGAGTTCATGCACAAATAGGTATTCTCTAGTGATCACGTTCTCTACACAAATGGGATCAATTAATATCCCATTAGTAGGCTTATTGTTGATTCTTCTAGCTATGTAAAGAGGACCATCAGGTACATGTTTGATTATGTCTTATTGTGAGAAATCAATATCAAGGGGCATTTTCTTTGAGTTCTTATGAATTTTAGCTTCAATAAATTCCACTACTTTAACCACTTCGTCCATATTTTCATCTTTTGTTGTTTCATCATCCGTGTCAACATTCATCACATCATTCTTTGTTTCACTAGCTTTGACAAATGAAATAGTGTGTTTTGGCATGGGATTTGTAAAGATTTGTAAGTTGTGGTTAGGAGGAGCTACAAACTTATTACCTTGATCATTCACACCTCCAATTAGAAGATGATTAGTATCAATGAATTCTTGCACAAGATATTTAAGACACTTATAATATTTAGTATCATGTCTATTTTTTTGGTGGTAATAGCAATAAGAATTTTATCTATAGTTTGAGGGTAATGGTTTATTAGGATCAAGAACTCTGACATGAGGTAAGAAAATCATATTCTTGTCCATGAGCTGCAACATGATATTGTTTAGGTGGAAAATAGGGTTCACCAAAGTGAAATGAATCAAGATAATGAAACACTAAGTTTTTCCACACAAAACAGGAAATTATGTGAGCTAAAATGCCTAAATAACAATAAAAAAAATCAATCCTAATTGTTATAGCAACAATGAGGGGAGTTTTGAGAGCTTAAAATGGTGTGTAACTTGCTATAAGAAGTCTATTTTTAGGGCACAAAGGACTCATTCACCTTTAGTGGAGAATGGGTCACTGTTAGGATTTCTAAAATTGAGATCTGGGTTATTTTCCTTGATGTATGCACTCTCAGATTCCCAATTGTCAACTCCAAAAAACCTATAATAAATTTTGTAGCTTCAATTCTTCATTCTTTCACTATTAAGGTCAATCTTGCAACTTGACAACTTTGACAATTTTTCTCTAAACTTCTTCTCCACTTGATCTTCAACGTATAAATCTGCAAAAACACACTCAAGAGGAGAAAAAATAATTGATTGTTAGTGAATGTGGATTTTCCTAAGTCAAACCCCTTGTAGTTAATTAAAAAAATTGATGAAATAAGGAAATTGAAGCATGAACATGAAATGATGCAATGTTGATACCTTAGGAGATGTCTTGGAAGATAAATCTATTATATAACATATAGTGGCCATGAAGAATGTAGATCTTAATCTCAAGTAGGATGTGAATAATTCTTGCAAGTAGATATTCAATGCTACATTTTCTATCTTAGCTCAACAACATGCATGAAAGCACTAAACCCTTGTCATTATGAAATGATCTTGAATTGTTGCAATAAATCCTTGATAATCTACCTTAAAATTTCTTTGAACATGCTCTTGTGAATTCTTGTGAACTTAAATTTTATATAATTCATGAATGCTTGGAAGTCTAGGATGAAACTATGTGAATTAACCCCATATTTATACTAAATCAAGAGATTGACCTCAAAATTCAAACAATTGAAGCCAACACCAGATCTGTAAGCAAACATTATTAAAATCCTACCATAATGAAATTCAAAAAGGTGGTCCTCATTAAAGGAGAACCCATTCGCCACCTAAGGAAAATGGGTCCTAGCACTATTTTCCAAGACCTTACCTTTGGGGAATGAAAGTACATCAAAAACGCATGTAGAATCTGCAAAGAAAGGGAGGTCCTACAAAAGGAGGACCCATTCTCCACCAAGGGTGAATGGGTCCTAGCACCAATTTCTAGGACCTCAATTTTTCCCAATTAAATTTTATGCAATTTGAATTATGGGTTTTGGGATAGATCTTCGGGAGGTGTCACAAATAAGGCTTAAATTTTAATTAAAGGGGCTAATTAACTCTAATTAACCATAATTAATTAAGGAGACCCTAGATAAATGTGAAAGTGTGAACAACACTTTACAACACTTAAAATAGGGTACAAATTAAGTACATTTTATTAAAAAGGGGCTAATGTGAATGTGTTACAACACATTGCAACATTAAACCTAGGAAAAATTAGGTTAATTCAATGACAATTATTCCCAAATCAAGTAAGGAAAAGGGATACTTTTTTTGTTAGTGAAATTTTCCCCCACTTTAATGAGAGGATGACCCCTTGTCAAACTCACACTAAAGTAGACATTAAAGACACCTAAGTATGCAACAATAACAAAGATACTTAATCGCACCCTGTCAAAGGCCAAGAAAAATAAATAAAAGGATCAAGCACAACTGTTTCAACACAATGTGGAATGGGGTTGTTTGTGCATAACATACAGTGCTCACTCTAGGGTAGTGGAACCTCAATTTTTCCACTAGGTGAGTTATCCCAATGAGGTGGGAAATGAGAGAATCATAGTAGCTTCTCATACCATACCGAAGTTATCCTCCTGACAACTTTGATAAGACACCACAATGTAATGCTTATGTAAATGCTTTTGTAATGTCATGTATGTAATATTTTTTTTGTTAAAGGGGATTTTTCTTCATTCATGTAAGGTCTTCTTCCTAGGGAGTGTTGTGACTATAGCACACATGCCCCATTCAGAATAAGGACACTATCTTTTCGCCTTCACTAGGTTGTTTTTTCCTTCATGTCATTTTGCATGCCCCCTATTTTGAATCCTGAGTGGTCAAGGAATCCTAAAGCTATCATCTTAAGTTCACCAAGTTTCACCATCCTTGAAATTCTCATGCCTTCTACCTTTGTGGAGTTCCTCTAGGAGTTTTCCTTAAGTATTTGAAACTGGCATCTTTCTCTTGTTGCGGGTCCACCTATGTAAGTTGCTCCTAGCAAGATTTTGTCCATCCTTCACTATTTTTGTGGCGGTTGAGTCAGGGCATCCACCTGCATTGTGGGATCTACATCCTCCATCATCATTCCCTTCGTTGGCTAGTTGAGCAGTGAACTCTTGACTATCTCTCACCCCACGGGCTCCGCCATTCCCACTGCCAGTAGTTTTGAAACCCGTGGCCACCAACCTCATCGACTACCGTACGGGCATTAAATGAAAGTAATAAATGTCAAATTTTCTATAAATATCCCATTTGACCTATCATTTTCATTCCTTTTGTTAGAAATTTGTCAGCGAGCTCTGCCATCCATCACCACCTTCACACCCTCATGATCTCGCCATCGTTCGAACATTATAGACGCCAGATTCTTCACAAGTTATTGTGGGATATTCAGGTAAGTTTTCCACCACTGTCCTAGTCATGGGTTTTTTCATTGGAATCTATAAAGTTATTAAAATCATGAAAAGAAACATTAAAACCAGCTAGAGTACCCCGTCCCACACAAAACCCATCTTTTCAAAATTTGAAAATCCTTCAAAATCAGCCATTTAGGGCCTTGTGGAACTTGACCCATCATCCATCATTCTTGGCTAGGGCGTTCATGCCCTTGCAGTCTGCAAATGTCCCTTTTCCATTATGTGAATTTCTAAACTTCAAAATAGAAGACTCAAGGCCTTTGACCTCAGCAAGTCCACGCCTACGAACTTCCACAAGTGGGTGCCACCATACCCATTGGCATTCCCTAAACTGCCATTTAACCTTTCCACCTCGCCCTATGGGTCCCATGAAACCTGTGTCATTTAAACTCACCAAAGTCCTAACGTATTCATCACAGGTGACTTTCTGCGGACTTCTGCCATCTCTCAACTATCGTCATCAACACCATCGCAAACAACTAGGACCATACTTCATTCTGTCTCATGATCTCCTTCGCCCTCAAGACTCACCGGAAAAAACTCCAAGTGTAAACCTATTGTGGGTCTAACCATGTGGGGGTTTGTCTATGGACCACCCCCTCCTTGTCACCATTTTGTGAACAACTGATGATCTTCGCCTATCTTCCTTACGGGCCCTAATGGTGAATTTTCCCCCAAGCCTTCATCAAAAATCTCTGAGTAAGATACCCTTGTGGGCAGTTCCTTGCGGGATGCCTCCTACAGCCCGCCTCTATGTGAACGAAGTCATAATAAAGTTGTGCCTTGCCATCATTCTACTTGGCAGGGCTTGAGCTGGCCTTTGATGTCTAGACCCTTTGAAGAATGAATGATCAATGCTTGGGTCCTTTGCAGACCTACCTATGTGGGTCACCCATTGTGAGGTACCACTTCCCTTCGCTATTCACAAATGGTTGTGGGGCTCTGTCTGTCCATGTTACAAACACCACACCCTCCATTTCCCCCCTTAGCCCTCGAAAGTGAAATGGATAAGTAAAGCTAATGTGGACTTGGTAGTGTAGAGCACCATCTCATCTTGGCTGATCCAAATGGTCATTTCCTAGCATCCTCCCGCCATCGCTCACCTACATCACTCCAAATGACTTAAACCTTAAGAACTAGCCTAAACTGTCCAAACCTCCTATGGGCCTCGTAATGCGAGACTCCATATGTGGATCTCCACCTCACCAATGTCATTTCAAATGCCAAAGCTCCAAACAACCAAGACATCCTCAGCCTCTACACCCTCTCAACCTGCAAGACCAAAATGATTGCATTGAACACTTGTGAAGTTTCATGAATGATGGACCCATGTACCAAAACACCTTGGAACCTTGGTGGGCCCCAGTTATGGTGCAAGAATCTTGATGCAGGTAGCTGCATGCGGGCCATCATGCCCTCTTCATCTCCTTCCTGCTACCTTCTCCAAAATGGCTTCCATCCCAGGGAAACCCGCATCCCTAGGCCCGCATTGCTCTATATTCCCCAAACGAGAGCTAAATGATGATTTTTAATGAATGTTATGATCTTTGAAAAATGAATTACTTGATCTGACATCTGTTTTGTAGTATTTTTCTAATGCTCCCCTTGTTTTTTATGTGAGCATGCTTATTGTATCTCTATTTGTAGGATTTATGGAATCGGTTGCAGGACCATCAGGGGACTCCATGGAGAGAGACAAAGGGAAGAAGACTGCCAAGGTCCCAAGAGGGAAAGAGGATAAAGATTAGATGAAATACCAATTCTAAGGAGTAGAGGTCACCTCTAGGGTCACCTCCACCTAGGACACAATCATAGATACGATCCTTGGATAGGTTGACATAGATGAATTCAGAAAAAAATTTATTGCCAGCCCTACTATAGATAATGCAAGGAAAATTAGAAAGAGTGGTATGGCCAAGGAAGCTAGTTTCCCACCTACTCTTGTGGCCCTGGAGCTGGTGATAGCTTGCAGAGAGGCTTATCTAAAAAAAGGCAGAAGGATCATTGATCGTGAGGGTAAAGTGTTGGCTGACCTATCTGCCAGGTCCATAGGGAAAACATTCCACATCCCTAGCTTTGATCCTGTGGAGGAAAAAATAAAGGAATATTCAGAAAGTATGTGGAAGGTTGACCCCCTAAAATGCAAAAAGTTACTCAACCAATACTGGTTAAAGGAGAAGAGGGGGAGTGCTAACAAGGTTCCTAAAGAATTGTTCAAAAGTGATTTTTATGAAGACTACCATGACTTGGTAACCTTGTTGAGTAGAGTCATGGGCATCCCTACTGCATCCTACTTCCAAGATTGGATTTTCTACTTCATAGAGGAGATTATCAGAGCAAAAACCAAGTTTCACTGGGCTAGAATGATCAGTAACAACTTGCATCAGCAATTCCTGGAGGTCAAGAAGACCTCTTAATTCTATATGACCTATTATTTGGTGTATCTTCTATTCGATCCATTTCCCTATAGAGGATTATTTTTTGCACAAATCCCAACTCCAAGAAGAGAACTAAAAGTATATGACAGGCACCTACAACTACAATACCGAAATTTCAAGAAGGACTATTATAGGGTTAATGATGCCTTTATTGGGCATATTTTTAGACTTCTCAGAGGGGACTTCAAGAGAAGAGTCACGCACAGTTCCTGTGCATTCATTCACCATTTGTGATTCCTATTTATACAATTCCCCAAGTTCACTTACATCCAAATAGAAGGCTTCTCTGAGAGGCCATACAAGCTGCCCTAGTATCCAAATGACTAGCTAATCTTGCTAGAAGTCTCAAGGAAGTTGCAAACTATGCACACTCTCCTCAGTGGAAAACATCAGGCAGCAATACCGTATCCCCTCATGTTTAGATAGGGAATTTATTCCCTCGCAGGTGCCCAATGTGTTGAATATTGAGAAAAGGAAATCATTGAATATAGTTTGGGCCTCTATACTGCTCGCCCTAGGATGGATCCATATAGAAAGTTGAAGAAGTTTTTTGGAAGGGAATATTCCCATTTGCACAACATTGAAGATTTTTGGGCTAACTATCAAGACAACAAGGAGTTACACATGAGGCATTATATTCTTATGACTTCCTACTTTGCTAAGACCATCAAACTATTCCCAATACTAGATCAAATTATAGAAGATGAAAACACTGTCATAAATCCGAGGTATGATGCTATTGCTAACCTTCCATTTCCTTTAATAGACTAGAATGAAGAAGAGGTCAAAAACCTTAACATTCTAACAAATCTAGTAGAGCATAGAACAAGACAATGAATCAATGTACAAATTGCTCAGTTGAAGCTCCAAGGAGCCACCTTGACCTATGACGAGCTAGAAGATGAGCTCGAGAGTGAAACAGGTAGTGGGACTGTTGCTGCCCCAACTAAGGAAACTCCCAAATCTCCTCCCACCACCAGATCAAGGAAAAGAAAAGAGGTACCTGAGCACTAGCCTAAGCATAAGGTGTATTTGAGGAAGGCCTTAGAGGGCATGAATTTGAAAAGGGCGAAGAAGTTAGGTAGTTTCTCTTAGCAGCCTACGATCCAGGAAGACCCACTACACAAGGGAGAAGAAGAAGAGGCTGAGCAACCAAAGTCACAACCTGTCACCTTTGCTCTTGCCGTGACTACCACTACCATTGCTACTACTCCCCCTCCCACATTTCAAGCATTACCCATCTCCTCTCCGCCCATAGTGGATATCTTGGTCCACCTTGCCTCCACCTCGCCAATCCCCCCAATTGTGGTGAGGGACTCCTCCTTTGCTACAACCTCATCACTATCATCCTCCTTAATGTCTCTCTCAATTTTAGTTCCTATAGCATCCACAACTATAATGCCTACTCTCACTCTTCTAGAGGCCTTCGCTAGGCATATGCAAAATATACCCATGGAACTCTTCGGGGTACTAATGAATGGTGCAGTATAGGCTACTATGGCTCAAGCTATAGTTGGTTTCCCTATACCTCCTTTGATAGAACTACCAAATATGCAAGCAACCATGTAGATCTTAGAGGAAATGGAGAGACAATAGAGGGATGTTGCTAAAGAAATAAATTAGGAACCCAAAGATCCCTTTAGGGATGACTACCATGAGCACCCAAAACATCAGAATGTGACCATCGATGAGGTGGTATATGAAGAAGAAGGGTCACAGTCCTCAAAAGAATATGTTGAGGACCTCAGTGCCAAGTACATAGTAGAGTCCTTTGATCAAGAGCTCGAAGAGGAGTTGTCCAAACAACTCAAAGACATTGGAGAGGAAGTTGAGAGGAAGTCTTTCGAAGAAAAGGAGGAAACTAGTGATGACATGGAAGTATTTACAAAGCCTCCAACAAAGGGAAAAGATGAAGGCCCTAATCAAGAAGAAGAAATACCCCCTGCGAAGGAGGAGGAAAAGAAAGAATTTGAATAATAAGAAGAAAAAGATAAGCCTAAAGAAGAGGCTAAAATGAAAAAGAACCCTGAGGTAGAACACTATATAGAGCTTAGACAAGAAAAAGAAAGAGCATCTGAAGGGGAAGACAACCCTAAATAAAATGTACCTACTCTTGGGCTGCTTGAAGGAAAGACCATATTCATCTAGGACTCAGATGAAGAAGAAAAAGAGAAAACATAGCAAGAAGCTTCAGACCACAAGGAAAGGGAAATCCAACATACTCAAAGAGAAGAAGGTGATCATGGATTTCCAAAGGAGGGATCTCAAATTCCTAAGTGGTTGGAAAAGCAACTACAAAAAAATAACCTCACTCTCATGGATCCTAAGGAAATGCTAGAGGCTATCCTAGCACAAGCTCAAATTGGAGGAAAGAAAGAAAAGAAGCCCAGGGTCTGATCCCACATCACAATGGATGCATCAAGATCAAGGACATTACAAATTGCCACTCTAGTAATGGAAAAGGGAGAAGGAGTTAGCTATAATATCTCCACCATCGACCTAGGTACAACTATGAGAGATGAAAACATTGATCAACTCCAAGGAGTGGTTGCCACTATCATTCATCAAATGAACAAGGATCAATCCTCCAAGGAGGAGCTGAAGGCACAAGTGGTGGACCTCACTGCCTACATTTAGTAGTGGTCTTCTACTAAGGAGCTACCAATGACTTCATTAGCCCCGCCTCTGCTACTTTCCAAAGTGCACATAAGAAAATTAGAGAGGAGAAAGAACTATACCAAAGCTACTGAAGAGTGGTTCTAGCGAGTGATCTACAATGGTGATATGGGAGTTGGTCATGCCGTCCAGAAAGCTAACAAGTTTTGAGAAGTACAAAAGAAGCTCATAGGAAAAGAGAAGATTTGCAATAACTTCCCAAAACTATATAGGATTATGTATCCTAAACTTGAGGCTATCCCCAAGATGCCCGAGAGAACCTAGGGGAAGGAGTTGGCCATAGTGAAGGATGATCATTGGCTAATCGAGATGTGGAAAATAGCCCTAGACCATAGAAGAGAAGTCTTGGAGTGGGTGCTCCATGAAGTAGAGCTCGAAATGGAGTGGGTTAAATAACATAGGGTAGACTATGTAGAATATCTAAATCTTGTGACAGATTATGACATGCCCACTATCGAGCTAGACCCCGAGAAGATTAGGCCATATTTTCATAAGAAAATGGAGAATGGGGCTACAGATTCATTAGCATCGAACTTCATGGATTTTGCTACTTGATCCTTCACCCAATAAGAGTAGGTGATCAAGAACATGTAGAAGTGTACAAAGAATTGGGAACTAATCACTAGCAGGTCTAAAAAACTAGCCTTCCAAGTGCTCCAATCACATATAATAGAGTGGAATAAACTTTAGGAACTAATGGGAAAATTCATGGAGTATACAACTATCTAGAAAAATCAAGGAAAACCTAGCATAGATTATGATTTTATCACAGTCTAGCTATAGCCAAAAGGGAAAATCACTATAGGACACAAGTGCTACAATGACAGAGCACTAGAGGAAAAAATAGGGAAAATACAAGGAATTTTTTAAAAAAATTGTAAAATTTTGGGGTAGGTGAATCCCTAATTTGTAATGAATCTTGGGCACACAATTAGGATAAATCTTGTCCATTCATTTTTCTTTTTGAAAACTATAAATAGGGGGTCTCCTCTCATTTTCAAGGAGAGAGTTGAGTTATTGTAAAGACATGGTGCTGAAATTCTAATAGAAATTCATTGATTCAGTGGATTATTGAGTTTCCTTCATGTTTCATGATTCATCTCCTCATAGTCGATAGATTTGAGTAGATTTAGTTTGTTGTTTTATGTATTTTGCATTCTTTTAGTAGTATAGTGAATGTTGTTCATTGATGTTGAAGAATACTGTTGTGTTGATGCCCTTCCCTGTTCATGCTTTTTATTGTTTGTTGATGATAAACAACAGCGTAAAGCTATTCTGAACATAGATCCAGTGTTGTACTTAAAATTCATCTTTTATTCATGCTTTATGGTGAATGAATAGTTGAAAATCCATAGACCTTAGAAGATAGCACTAGTTTCATGATATTGTTAGTTGATCTAGTTAAGTAGAACTTAGTTTTAGTAAGGTTGTCCACTGTAGAACCATCCATTATCATTGTTCATTGGTAGTTGCAGGTCTAGGAACTTCCTCTTTCTCCTTCCCTTTTGACCTTTCTTTGAAATAATAATTTAGGAAAAGTTCTATCATCATTGTAAATCCAAATCTGATGATAAAAGTTGAGTTTTAAACTACTATTTTGAACTTCCAGCAATTGCACACCAACTTCAAAATCTTAGAAATTCCATTCAAGGAACCAATCCCCCTTCAACATAATACACATAAGGCTGCCCTGTGATTACCAGTAAATCACATGAACCAACTGAGACATTCCAAGAAATTAATGACTAGACATCCAAGAGACCTTGGGATAGTTTTCTGCAACTCACTTGTAGGAAATTTTCTTTCAAGTGAGGTGATGCACTTATGCATTACCTGTGTTGAGAAGTGCTAAAACACCCATCAAAAGAACTAGCACTAGAAGGAGGGCCTTCACTGTGTTAAGCTGGATTGAATTAGTTCATTCTCCCTTGAAAGATTCCATAGAGTTCTAAGATCCACACCAAATAAAGGGGAATTTCAAGAGTTACAACCCCCTACCAAGGCTAAGAGAGCTAAAAGAGGTGAATCAACTTCATCAGACTCATCCGCTCCATCCACTTCACCTCCATCCTCACCCTTCCTTTCCATTCCTTTACACCACACTCATCCTTCTTTTTCAGCATCCACTTATTCTTCTCAACCACCCCAAGTTTCCTTCCATCCACTCACTTCCCATGACTAGGGCACTGCCCCTACCACAGCCCTTCAAATCCAAGGTGCAGTCCCAACAATTGTTGCCCCTACGCAGCCCTAGGTCACTATTGCATATCAAGGACAACCTCCGCCTCCCTTCATGGATTGGCTGGAAAACAATCCTTCTTCACTTTCCTTCGATGATTATCATGACATGCCAAAGAATCCAAAGGGATTTTGCATGAAGTTTCATCCTCGCAATCCACAAAGGATAGCAGAGGAGCATATCAAAATATTTCAAACAACATTGAAAGATATGCAAAAGATATGCAAATCGATCATGAGGATGTGGCTTGTCAAATATTTCTTGATTCCTTGGGGGAAGAGACTTTTTACTAGTACATTAACTTGCCTACTGGATCCATCACCTCTTGGAACCTATTGAAGAACTCTTTCTTGCAGAAATACAAGATCTTCATTAGCCCTTCAAAGTTATATCAACAATTCATGTCTAATCACAAGGAGGTCAACAAACAAAGTAGCTCCTTTAATGATCGGTTGCATCAGGCATACATGAGATTATAAGCTTCATACATGGTTGATTATGCTTCATCCCTATTGGTTTATTATGATTCCCTAGAAAACCTCACCACTTCATTAGTGAAAAGACTACACCCACCCCCCACCAGGTTGGTAGATGCATATGCTGAGGCGGTCATAGCAAGCACTGACTTGGGGAAAAATATTTTTGGCCCGCTACCTTCTTTGGGACTAGTCGCTCATCCAATGCAAGTTCAAGGGCTCACCCAAGCCTTGACACATCAAACACCTATTATGAACCAAGCTCCACAGCTGCCCATGGTTCCTCACCCATGACAACCATTGAACCAGGCCCTCTTGTGCCTCACTATTTGTAGCCACAATAGCACCAAGTCTATCCTCAGCCACCTCAAGTACCTGCATATTTACA
Organism: Sequoia sempervirens; assembly: GCA_007258455.2. Lineage (NCBI taxonomy): Eukaryota > Viridiplantae > Streptophyta > Pinopsida > Cupressales > Cupressaceae > Sequoia > Sequoia sempervirens. The sequence continues at coordinate 72,571 of VDFB02341470.1, forward strand.
AGGGCCCGAATTTACACCTATTTAGCAAAACCAACCAATGATGTAACTAGTATTCCTCCAAACTCAAGGTCTGTAGCCAATTAACACAGAGAAGGATCAGATAGATGAGATAATGGAGATGATTAAGAAAATGTCTACGGAGATGACACATTTGAGAAATCAGAACAACTAGTTGCAAGCTTCTCAACACAGCATTCAGGCTAACCTCAACAGGGATAATAGAGACAACTGTGATGTGGGTACCTCATTCGGGCATAATTATGAAAGAGGACAAAATTCCAACTAGAACTTCGAAAGGAGGCCTTCATAAAGGCAGAACCAGACATGGAATACCAAGCCAAATAATGGAGGTGTTCCTACTCCTCTAGACAAGTTGGATAACATAGATAAAATGACAAGTGGGGTATATTTAGTCGAGGAAGCTTTGTCTAGATGGTGCCGGATCCATAAAACAAATAGGCACTCCAAATTGGATTGCCCCAAGTTCTAGATAGCTGCAAAAATATTTCAAGTAGAGGTCCAGAATGTTGTCTATGGTGCAGGTTTCTGAGACATAGTTCTATCAAAACCATATGATTCCTATGTGCTCATAGTCAATCAAGCCCACTTTCCACAAAGTGAAAGTAATGCGCCTGAAAAGGAGATTTCCTCCTTGAAGGATGAAGAAGCAAAAGAGGTAAATAACAAGGATATTATATCTCAACTCTTCACTTTAGTAGATAATGGTCTAGTAGATGAACAAGAATCATGTGAGGACAAGTTCCAAATGTTTCACTAAAGAGCAACTGCATACAACTTAAGAAATAGGAAAGCAGGAAGTCCTTTCATGGCCTCTATTCCACCTAATAACTTTAGCACCCCACCTAATCCAAATGCTAGCAACAATCTGGGTTACCCCCATGTGCCCACTCAATACTTTAACAAAAAAAAGTAGTCAAATAAAATCCAAAATTAGTTTGCTAACTCTTCCCAAGGAAAGCTTTTTGAGGCTGAAATTGAACAAAGGGGCGAATATGTAGCTGAAGAGTTCAAGAAGGTCAAAATAAGTTTGTTTTCCTTCAAATTGTTCAAGGTCCTAGTAGTTAGAAATGCCTTCTTTAGAATGATTAATGGGACTACCTCTTCCAAGTTAGCACAAGAGGTGTGTTCCAAGAGAGTCTCCTTTAATGAGTCACCAAATGAGCCCATAATCAAGGAAATCTTGGGCAAGAAAATAGATGCCCCTTCAAATCAACAAGCTAGAAAACAACCTGCTAAAGAGAAAAACCAAGTGCCAACCAAGGATAAGACCAATGAGAAAGAAAAAAATCAAGTAGCTCAAGTAGATACACTTGTGGACTTGTTCCAAGGGAAATTAGAGACACTGCCCTTCCTTACTACCATCTAAATATTTGGGAAGAACCTACACAACTGCTTGCTCAATTTGGAAGCATCAGCCAATGTTATGCCACTGTCCATATACAAGGAATTGGGAATAGTCCCCACTCCTTCTAGGTGAAAGGTGACCCAGCTAGACAAAACAGAGGTGAACATAGTTGTCGAAATCAACCAGATCCCTATGCAGATTGTGGTAGAACCAAGAGTGCAGCAAGTCATTGACATTCAAGTTTTGGATATCCCAGACACGTATGGCATAATACTGGGATGAGGCTTCATGCAGGCATTAAACAAATATGTTGCAACCAACTATTCTCATATGTGGCTACAATGGAAGGGGTTACCAAATCAAATTCATATTGATCAGGAGCCACACATGAAATTTAGGATCATGGAATACAACACCAATGAGGTGTTGTTTGCAGAAACGGAGTTGGGTAATTATTCTCCCATGGCATACCAAGAAGAATCTGAGCCTCAAGAAGAAGAGATGACTGAAGAAGTTCTCTTGGTGTTCTGTGGCACCCCTATTGATTTAACTTACATGCCCTAGAGTACATAAACTCTAGTTAAGTCAGATGATGAGGAATCTAATGATGATGGGAATTCAGGATTATTGGATGGATTCTAGGAATTTATTGAAAAATGTGTTCAATATTAGCTCAGATTAGGGGAAAGGATGGACTTCCAAAAGCTCTTGTTTCCTAGCTGGTGTAGGGTTCACAATGCTACCCAGTCAAAATTTGAATGTTGCCTATGTCAAACAGTGGTTGAACATATTAGAGGACAATTCATGCCCAAGGAGGAGCTCCCAATGAGACAGCCTAACCCTAGCACTATTGAACTTGTGCTTCCACCAGAGGCCACTTATGCAAGTGCATAGATAAACAAAGGTGAATACATGACCAGCCCTGAAGATAAAAAATCCTCCAAGTTTTGGACACTACACTTTGATGGATCTAAGTCCAAACAAGGAGTGGGAGCTGGGTTCAAACTGATCAGCCCCACAGGTAAGACCTACTTCACTATTCATAGGATTCAATTTTATTGTACAAATAATGTAGTGGAGTATGAAGCACTAGTCCATGGTCTTTTAATGACCCTAAGAAAGAAGGTTAGAATGTTGTAAGTCTTTGGTGACTTAGAGTTAGTGATAAAACAAGTTAAGAAATTGTATTCATGCCATGACCGAAGACTAGCAAATTACAGGCATAGGTTTTGGGATCTTTTAAAGAGCTTAGATGCATTTACTATTCAACTAATCCCTTGTTCCCAAAACCATACAGCTGATGCATTAGCTCAGGAATCCAACACACTGCAACCCCTTTCTTTGTCCGACCTGAAGAAATTCACTGTTGAGCTTACTTCCACCCTGTTAGTACCAGTTAATGTTACCAACTTTCAAGTGTTCAATGATAAAAAGCACATTATGGATTTCATCATGAGCTCTGATGTATTTATGACTCAAATAATTAATGAGGATGAGCCTGAAGAAGTTGAATTGGATATAGAAAGGTGTCATCAACCTCAAGACGAACATAATTCCTATAGGTATGGTTCAACTCGAGTGGATATTTGATCTAGATCATATCAAAGATTAGGATCAGCAAGCAAAGAAGGACTCTATCAATAATTAAATAATTAGTGTGATGTTCACAATCTTGGAACAACCGAGGAAGCCAAGAATGTGTTCATTGGCAAGGTGTGCACTCCAGAAGAAAAGAAAGGGATCATTGATGCCTTATGAAAGTATGATGAGGTAGTTTCTTGGAGCTATGAGGATTTAAAGGCATACGATACATTGATCATCACACACACCATTCCTCTCAAGCTGGATGTAAGACCCTTTTGGCAGCGACAACATCCCATCAATGCTTTATTGGAACCCATGATCTACAAGGAGGTTCAAAAGTTGTTGTCAGCTAGAATTATCTTCCCAGTCATGCACTCTACATGGGTGTCCAACCTAGTCTCGATTAGGAAAAAGAATGGAGAAATTAAATTGTGCGTAGACTTCTGCAACCTGAATAGAGCCTCAAAGGAAAATTATCCTATACCCTCATTAGATGAGGTGCTATAGATCATCAATGGATCTCAAATGATTTTTTTCTTAGAAGGATACTCCAGGTATAATCAAGTAATGGTACAATATGAGGATAGGCACAAGACAGTGTTCACCATCAATTGGAGAACCTTTGCATACAGAAGGATATTGTTTGGACTCATCAATGTTGGCACAACATTCCAATCTGCAATGGGCATTTCTTTCAAGGATCTAATTGGAAAGTGCGTTATCATTTACATGGATGATCTTACAGTGTTTTCAAAGAAGCGGGGTGATCATGTTTTTGATTTATGCAAGGTTTTTTAGAAATGTAGGGAACTTGGGATTTCTCTAAACCCAAAGAAGTGCATTTTCAGAGTCATAGAGGGCAAGCTGCTCGAGCATGTAATATCATAGAATGGAATTTCAATTGATCCCGAGCGTATTCAGGCTATCCTAAAAATTCAGCTGCCAGACAACAAGAAAGAGTTTAAATATTTCTTTGGAAAGATAAACTTTGTCAGAAAATTCATCACTAGCTTTGCTAAGATAGTCAATCCACTCAATGCCATGCTGAAACAAGATGCCAAAGTTGAGTGGATTTCAAAGTCCAAGCAAGCCTTCGAGGAAATAAAGAAAGTGATTGTTGATGTACCTATACTAGTTATTCCTAATTACCTGAAGCCATTGTACATCTACTCATTCACTTCAAACCATTCTTCAACTAGCGTATTGAATCAAAAGGATGATGAAGGAAGTGAGCACCCTATTTCCTTCATGAGTTCCCCACTGAAGGATGCTAAGCTAAGGTACTAAAATGTGGAGAAATAAGCATACACTCTAGTTATGGGAGTAAAGAAGTTCAGACATTACATCTTACAGAACAACGCATTTTCCATTGTGCTTGACCCAGCCGTCAAAACATTGTTGATGCAAAATGAGTTAGGAGAAAGAAGAACAAAATGGGTCACTTTGATGTAGGAATATGACATGGAAATCTATCCAATGAAATTAGTAAGGGGCCGGTAGACCCTCACCCATATGATAGCTAAAACACTAGTTGAAGCAAGATCCGAACTTACTGTACAATAGTACCAACTTGAAGATGTCTCCTCTAGAGAGTGGTTTGACGACATTGTCTACTACCTGTTGAATAAAAAGTTCCCACCTCATTTGTATGGAGTTAAAAAATGAGCTCTTTGATCAAAGAGTAATAGCTACATGTTGCAGGGGTCTATACTATACAAGAGGAATCATGAAGGGGTCTACCTTAGATGCCTTGAGAAAGATGAGGCAGCACAAGTATTAAAAGAGTTTCATGATAAATTTGGCACAAGTCATGGATCCAACCCTTCCACTACTCATCAGATTTTGTGGGATGGGTACTATTGGCCGATGGTATTCAAGGATGCACATAATCACGTTTGAACCTACCACATGTTCCAAACTGTTGCAATTAGAGAACGAAATGTTGTCCCGCTACAACTAGTCCTCAAGGTAAGGTCATTCGTATAGTGGGTCTTGACTTTGTCGATCTGGTAAGCCCGCCTTCCTCTACGAGTCATAGGTACATTCTAACCACCTCTGATTATTGTACTAGATGGATAGAAGCAATTCAATGTAGGCAATGAACTACTGAGATGGTTGTTAATTTTCTTGAAAGTTTTATTTTGAATTATTTTGGTTGCCCATATTCCCTTGTTTGTGATAATGGCCCCGCCTTTTCCTCACTCAAATTTTCTATTTGGGCCTTTGATTATGGAATCACCCTTAATTTTTTGTCCAACTATTACCCTCAAGGAAATGGCCTAGCTAAGTCCACCAATAAAAAATTGATCACTGTAATTAAGAAATTGCTCGATAAAAATTCCAAAGACTGGCACACTTAGTTGCATTTTTCTCTTTGGGAAGATCGTACACACCACAAGACTTCCTTGGGTAATTCCCTATTCCATCTTATCTATAGCTTGGAGTCTGTCTTCCCCATGCACTTAGGGATCCCTACCCTCTAATTTTTCAACTCCTTTTATGAAGAGGGAGACCAACGAGAAGCCCATTTAGCTAAATTGCTCCACTTTGAAGAAGTATGTGACCGAGCCATTGAAATTTTTTCCAAACATTAGGGCATGGTTAAAAGATGGTTGGACTAATGAGCCAAAGTTAAGACCTTTAGGATTGTTGATTTTGTCCTTTGTTGGGACAAGGCCCATGAAAAGAAAGGGGGGCATGATAAATTCAATAAGCTCTAGCTTGGCCCCTTTCAAATTTTTGAAATTTTAGGAGACAATGCCTTTTTCCTCAAGACACTAACTAGTGAAGATGTCCCATTGCCCATCAACGGGTAGCACCTCAAGCATTATTTCCTTGCCTAAGCTCTTCTAAGCTAGTGTTTGTAAATACCTATATATAGGTTAGTTTAGGTTTCCTTTGTTTTGTTATCTTGCTTTGCTTCTATTTTTCTTTTTCTCTCAGCCATCTTGTTTTTTTGAAGGTGTTCCTTTGTTTCTAATATAGTGGTCATGCTTAGTTTGATGAATAGTTCACTTTGTTGCCCACTCTTTGTGTTCTTTGGATAAATATTCACTCCCAACTATTGATCTTTGATTACTTCTATGGAGTGGTTTCCTTATCTAAACTCAGACTCAGCCTAAAACATCCCCCTTGGTTGAATCCTTTCACACTTTTCCCAGATCATGCACAAAATGCACCCTAAATTATTTCTAAAGAGTTGTACAGTGGCTGATATGAGGGCCAGGAAAGTGAAAAATATTAAGTCTGCTCTAGTGACCATTGTGATTCCAAACCCACAGTAAGCTTCGATGCCTACATAGTTGAATAGAAGAAAGAGCACTAAAAAGAAATATTTGCAAAAGAAAGAAAGAAAGTAATGAAAATAAAGAAACTGTGTGGTTGTGCAAACAACTCTATAAGGGCTGTGGATGCATGACTAGTAGTAGAGAAATTTTTATAGGGTCGCAATGACAAATCCATCAGGGCTATGGATGCCTAACTGGTAGTGGAGCAATGTCTAGGTTACTTTTGGGGTTAGACAGTTTACATAGCTTGCTTTGCCTGATTAATGGTCATTTGTTATGGTTTCTATAGAAAGGGAATGTATGCACCATACACACACTTTTGAGATGTTCCCATGATCTGATTCAGCTAAGGATCATCATTCTCCTTCGAGTTCCTTAGTTCACTTATGGAAACTAGCTCTCGATCTATAAAACTAGAGATTCTAGGTTTTGAATGAATTTTTATCCTTATAACGCTTAGGAGTGTTCTCCCAACAGAGGTGCCATTTGTTGTACCTATAGCACACACTCCCCATTTAGAATGGGGATCCTCTCTTTTTGCCTTCACTAGATCACTTTTTCCTTCATCTCATTTTGCATGCCCCCTATTTGGAATTCTGAGTGGTCAAGGAATCCCAAAGAAATCATCTTAAGTTGACCAAGTTTCACCACCCTTAACATTCTCATGCCTTTTCCCTTTGCAGAGTTCCTTTGGTAGTTTTCCTTAAGTCTTTGAAACTAGCATCTTTTTCTTGTTGCGGGTCCACCTATGTAGGTCACTCCTATCAGGATTTCGTCCATCCTTCACCATTTCTATGGTGGCTGAGTTACGGCATCCACCCACATTTCAGGATTTACATCCTCCATCATTGTTCCCTTTGTTGGCTTGTCAAGAAGTGAACTCTTGACTGCCACACTCCCTGTGGGCTTCGTCATTCCCGCTATCGATAGTTTTGAAACCCATGCCAACCAACCTCACTGGCTATCATACAGGCATTAAATGCAAGTAATAAATGTCAAATTTTCTATAAATAGCCTAGTTGACCTATTGTTTTCATTCCTTTTGTCAGAAATTTGTCAGCAAGCTCTGCCATCCATCCCCACTTTTGCACCTGTGTGATCTCACTATCATTCAAGCATTGCAAATGTCAAATTCTTCACAAGTTATTGTGGGATATTCAGGTAAGTTTTCCAACGCCACCCTAGTCATGGGTTTTTCATTGGAATCTATAGAGTTATTAAAATCTTGAAAAGAAACCTTAAAACCAGCTAGAGTACCCAATCCTGCACAAAACCCATCTTTTCAAAATTCGAAAATCCTTCGAAATCAGCCATTTAGGGCTTTGCAAAACTTGACCCATCATTTTTCGTTCTTGGCCAGGGCATTCATGCCCTTATGTATTGTAGACGTCCCTTCACCATTGTGTGAATTTCTAAACTTCAAAATGGAAGACCCAAGGCCTTCGACCTCAGCAAGTCCACATTTGTGAACTTTTGCACATGGGTGGCACCATACCCATCATCATTCCCTAAACTACCATTTAATCTCACCGCCCTGCCCTACGGGTGCCATGAAACCTACATCAATTAAAATCACCAAAGACTTGAGGTCTTCATCATAGGTAGCTCTCTGTGGACTTCCGCCATCTCTCGGCTGCCGACATCAACACCATCACAAATAGCCAAGACCATACTTCTTTCTGCGTCACAGGTCCCGTGATCTCCTTCGCCCTCAAGACTCACCCAACATAAACCCCAATTATAAACCTATTGTGGGTCTAACCATGCAAGGGTCTATTTGCGGACCACCCGCTCCTTGTCACTGTCTGCGAACAACTGATGATCTTCGCCCATTTTCCTTGCAGGCCTTGACAGTTACTTTTCCCCCGAGCCTTCATAAAAAATATTTGAGTAAGATACCCTTGCGAGCTATTTCCTGCAACCCACCTCTATGTCAATGTAGTTATAAAATGACTGTGCCTTGCCTTCATTCTACATGGTAGGGCCTGAACTAGCCTTCGCTATGTAGACCCTTTGAAGAATGAATGATCAGTACTTGGGTCCTCTACGAACCCACCTATGCGGGTTGCCCATTGTGGGGCGCCGTCTTCCCTCCACTATTCACAAATAGATGTGGGGGCCCATATGTCTGCGTTACAGACCTCACACCCTCCATTTCCCCCTCGGCCCTAGAAAGCAAAATGGCTAAGTAAAACTAATGTAGACTTGGAAATGTGGACCGTCATCCCATCTTGGCCAATCCAAATGATTGTTGCCTAGAATCCTCTTTCCAATCCTCATCCACATCACTTTGAATGAATTAAACCTTAAGAACTAGCCAAAACCGTCCAAACCTCCTGTAGGTCTCATAATGTGGGACTCCATATGCAGACCTCTGCCTCACCAATTCCATTTCAAATGTCAAAGCTCCAAATGAATAGGACATCCCTAGCCTCCACACCCTCTCAACTCACATGACCAAAATGACTACATTGAACACTTGTGAAGCTTCATGAATGATGGACCCATATACCCAAATTCCTTGGAACCTTAGTGAGCCCTAGTTATGATGCGATTATCTTGATGCGGGTGGCTACATGCAGGTTGTCATGCCCTCTTCGCCACCTCCCTACCACCTTCTCCAAAACGGCTGTCAGTCTAGGGAAACCCACATGCCTAGGCCTACATTGCACTATCTTCTCCAAATAAGAGCGAATTAATGATTTTTAATAAATGTTATGATCTTTGAAAGATGAATTAATTGATCTAACATCTGATTTGTAGGATTTCACTAATGGTCCCCTCATTTTTCATGTGAACATGCTTAATGCATCTCTATTTGCAGGATTTATGGAATCATATGTAGGACCATCGGGGGAATTTGTGGAGAAAGAAAAAGGGAAGAAGACTTCCAAGATCCCAAGAGGGAAAGAAGATAAAGATCAAATGAAATACCAGTTCTAGGGAGTAGAGGTCACCTCCAGGGTCACCTCTACCTAGGACACAATCACAAATACCAACCTTGGACAAGTTGACACAAATGAATTTAGACAAGGGTTCATTGCCAACCCTACTACAAATAATGAAGGAAAATTAGAAAGATTAGTTTTTCCAAGGCAGCCGGTTTCCTACCTACTCTTGTGGTCCTGGAGCTAGTGATGGCTTCTAGAGAGGCTTATCAGGAAAAAAGTAGAAGGATCATTCATTATGAGGGTAAAGTGTTGGTTGACCTATCTACTCGGTCCATAGGGAGAACATTCCACATCTCTACCTTTGACCCTATGGAGGAAATGACAAAGGAATATGCAAAAATATATGTGGAAGGTTGACCTCCTAAATTGTAAAATGTTAATCAACCAATATTGGTTAAAGGAGAAGAGGAGCACTAACAAGGTGCCCCAAGAATTTTTCAAAAGTGATTTTTATGAAGACTACCATGACTTGGTAACCTTTTTGAGCATAGTCATGGGCATCCCTACTACATCCTACTTCCAATATTAGATGATCTACTTCATAGAGGAGATTATCAGAGGAAAAGGCAAGTTTCACTAGGCTGGAATGATCAGTAACAACTTACATCAGCAATTCCTGGAGGTCAAGAAGACCTCCCAATTATATATGGCCTCTTATTTGGTGTAGCTTTTGGAAAATCCATTTCCCTATAGAGGATTATTTGTTGCACAAAGCCCAACTCTAGGAAGAGAACTAAAAGTATATGACAGGAACCCATAGCTACAATACTAGAATTTCAAGGACTAATGCAAGGTGAATGATTCCTTTATTAGGTATATTATCAAAATTCTCATAGGGGAATTTGAGAGAAGATTCATACACAATACACGTGTGTTCATTCACCGGTTTAGATTCTTGTTTATACAATTCCCCAAGTTCACTTACATCCAAACAAAAGGCTTCTCTAAGAGGCCATACAAGCTGCCCTATCTAAATGACTAGTTAATCTTGCTAAAAGTCTCAAGGAAGTTGCAAAATATGCACACTCTCCTCAGTGGAAAATATTGGGAAGCAATATTGTATCCCCTCACATTTGGATAGGGAATGTATGCCCTTGCAACTGCCCAATGTGCTAAATATTCAAAAAAGGAAATCATTGGATATAATTTGGGCCTCGATACTAACCTAGGATTGATCCATATGGCAGGTTGAAGAAGTTTGTTGGAAGGGAATATTGCCCATTTGCACAACGTTGAAGATTTTTGGGATAACTATTAGGATGACAAGGAGGTACGCATGAGGCATTATATGCATATGACTACCTACTTTGTCAAGACCATCAAACTATTCCCATTACCAGATCAAATTGTAGAAGATGAAAACACTGTCATAGATTTGAGGTATGATGTTGTTGCTAACCTGCAATTTCCTCTAATAGACTGGAATGAAGAACAAGTCAATGACCTCAACATTCCAAAAAATCTTATAGAGCACAGAACAAGACAATGGATCAATGCACAAATTGCTTAGTTGAAGCTCCAAGGAGCCACTTTGACCTACATCGAGCTAGAAGATGAGCTCAAGAGTGAAATAGATAGTGGGATTGCTGCTACCCCAACTGAGGAAATTCCTAAATCTCCTCCCACCACTAGATCAAGGAAAAGAAAAGAAGTAATTGAGTGCTAGCCTAAGCATAAAGTGTATTCAAGGAAGGCCTTAGAGGGTGAGACTTCTAAAAGGGAAAAGAAGTTGGGTGGATTCTCTAAGATGCCTATGATCTAGGAAGAACCACTCCATGAGGGAGAACAAGAAGAGGTTGAGCAACCAAAGTTGCCACCTCCCACCTCTTCTCTCACTGTGACTACCACTGCTACTACTCTCCCTCCCATATTTCAAGCATTACCCATCTCCTCTCCGCCTATGGTGGATATCTTGGTCCACCTTTCCTCCATCTCGTTTACTACCCCAATTATGGTCAGGGACTCATCCTCTGCTACAACCTTGCCACTCTCATCCTCCTCAATGTCTCCCTCTTCTACAGTTCCTCTAGCATCAACAACTACAATGCCTACTCTCACTCTTCTAGAGGCCTTCGCTAGGCATATGCAAAATATACCCATGGAACTCTCCAGGGTACTAATGAACCCTACAGTATAGGCTTCTATGGTTCAAGCTATTATTGGTCTCCCTATTTCTCCTTTGATGAAACTGCCAAAGATGGAAGCAACCATACAGATTTTAGAGGAAATGGAGAGATAACAGAGGGAGGCCACTAAAGAAATCGATGAGAAACCTAAAGATCCCTTTAGGGATGACTACCATGAGCACCCAAAACATCAGAACATGACCATCGATGAGGTGGTATATGAAGAAGAAGAGTCATAGTCCTCAGAAGAAAATTTTGAGGACCTTCATTCCAAGTACATAGTAGAGTCCTCTGATCAAGAGATCGAAGAGGAGTGGTCCAAACAACTCAAAGAAATTAGAGAGGAAGTTGAGAGACAGTATTTTGAAGAAAAGGAGGAAACAGGTGATGACATGGAAGTATTTATAGGGCCTCTAACAAAATGACAAGATGAAGGCCTCTATCAAGAAGAATAAATACCCCCTAAGAAGGAGGAGGATAAGAAAGAAGATGAAGCTGAAGAAGAAGATAAGCCTAAAGAAGAGGCTGAAATGAAAAAGAGCCCTGAGGTAGAACACCATATAGAGCTCAAGTAAGAAGAAGATAGAGAACCTGGGGGGGAAGACAACCCTAAAGAAAATGTAGCTACCATCAGGATGCTCGAAGGAAACACCATATTCATTTGGGACTTAGATGAAGAAGAAGAAGTGAAAACAGAGCAAGAAGCTTCACACCACAAGGAAAGGGAAATCCAACATACTCAAAGAGAAGAAGGTGATCATGAATCACCAAAGGAGGGATCTCAAATACTTTAGTGGTTGGAAAAGCAACTACAGAAAAAGATCCCCACTTTCATGGATCCTAAGGAAAGGCTAGAGGCTATCCTAACATGAGCTCAAATAGGAGAAAAGAAGGAAAATAAGCCCAAGGTCTGATCCCACATCATGATGGATGCATCAAGATCAAGGACAGTACAAATTGCCACTCCAGTAATGGACAACAGAGAAAGAGTTAGCTATAATATCTCCACCATGGACCTGGGTACTGCTACAAGAGAGAAAATGATTGATGAGCTCTAGGGATCGGTTGCCACTATAATTCATTAGATGAACATGGATCAATCCTCCAAGGAGGAGCTGAAGGCACAAGTGGAAGACCTCATCACCTACATTCAGTAGTGGTCTTCTACTGAGGAGCTACTAGAGACCTCATCAGCCCCGCCTCTACTACTTTCCAAAGAGCACATAAGAAAATTAGAGAGGAGAAAGAACTAGACCAAAGATACTAAAGAGTGGTTCTAGTGAGTGATCTACAATGGTGATATGGGCTTTAGTCGTGCCATCCAGATGGCAAAATTTTTTTGGGAAGTACAAAAGTAGCTCAAAGGAACATAGAGGATTTGGAATAACTTCCTAGAACTATATAGGATTACATATCCTAAACTCAAGGATATCCTTAATATTCTTGAGATAACCTAGGAGAAGGATCTAACCATAGTGAAGGATGATCATTGGTTGATCGAGACATGGAAAATGGGCCTAGACAACATAAGAGAAGTCTTGGGGTGGGTGCTCCATGAAATAGAGCTCGACTTGGAGTGGGTTAAAGAACATAGGGAAGATTGTGAAGAATATCTAAGGCTCATGATGGATTATGACATGCCCACTGTCAAGCTAGACCTTGACAAGATTAGGCTATATTTTCATAAGAAAATGGAGAATGGGGCTACATATTCATTAGCATCAGACTTCATGGATTTTTTTTCCTAAGACTTCACCCAATTAGAGCAGGTGATCAAGAACATGTCAAAGTGTATAAAGAATTGGGAACTAATCACTATCAAGTCTAAAAAACCGACCTTCCAAGTGCTCTAATCAAATATAATAGAGTGAAATAAACTTCAGGCGCTAATGGGAAAATTCGTGGACGACACAATTGTCCAAAAAAATAAAGGAAAACTTATCATAGATGATGAGTTTCCCATAGTGTAGCTACAGCCAAAAGGGAATATCACTATAGGACAAAAGTACTACAGTGACAGGGCACTAGAGGACAAAATAGGGAAAAGACAAGGAATGTTTTTTTAAATTATAAAATATTGGGGTAGGTGAAACCCTAATTTGTAATGAATCTTGGCCACACAATGAGATTAAATCTTTTCCATTCATTTTTCTTTTTAAAAACTATAAATAGGGGGTCTCCTCTCATTTTCACAAAAAGAGTTGAGTTGTTGTAAAGACATTTTGTTGAAATTCTACTAGAAATTCATTGCTTCAGTGGATTCTTGAGTTTCCTTCATGTTTCATGATTCATCTCCTCATAGTTGATAGATTTGAGTAGATTTGGTCTGTTGTTTTATGTATTTTGCATGCTTTTAGTAGTATTGTGAATGTTGTTCATTGATGTTGAAGAATATTGTTGTGTTGATGCCCTTCCCTGTTCATGATTTTTGTTGTTTTTTCATGATAAACAATAGTGTAAAGCTAATCTGAACATAGATCCAATGCTACACTTAAAATTCATCTTTTATTCATGCTTTATGGTGAATGAATAGCTGAGAATCTGCATACCTTAGAAGATAGCACTAGTTTTATGATATTATTAGTTGATCTGGTTAAGTGAAACTTAGTTTCAGGAAGGTCATCCACTGTAGCATCCTCCATTATCAATGTTCATTGGTAGTTGAAGGTCTAGAAACTTCCTCCTTCCCTTTCCCTTTTGACCTTTCTTTGAAATAGTAATTTAGGCAAAGTTCTAGCATCATTGTAAAGCCAAATCTAATGATAAAAGTAGAGTTTTAAACTGTTGTTTTGAACTTGCAGCAATTGCACACCAAATTAAAAATATTAGAAACTCCATTCAAGGAACCAATCCCCCTTCAACTTAACATATGTAAGGCTGCCTTTTTATTACCAACAAATCACATGAACCAACTGAGACATTCCAAGCAAGTCATGACCTAACATTAGAGAGACCTTGGGATAGTTTTCTGCAACTCACTTGTAGGAAATTATCTTTCAAGAGAGGTGATGCACTTATGCATTACCTGTGTTGAGAAGTGCTAAAACACCCATCAACAGGGAGCATTGTGCCTAATGTCTCTAAAATATGACAATTCAAGGGTGTCAAATCGTCACTCATGGGATGCCTCATTTGTATCATGCCATGAAGGGGGATCATACACTCTTGGATGACATTAAACCCAATGACACCATAGGGGATCATTTGTATGTCTTTCCTATAAAGTTTTCATAGGGCATGAAACTGTCATCATTCCCTGAATACTCATAGAAATTGAAGAATGACACAAAGAGAGTGAAAATGAAGGAAAAATCCTTTGAAGTCAACATGGAAGAGACCTAAATGTCTCAACACCTTGTGTCATCCCCGAAAGGAAAACACAAGACAAATAAAAAAGATAAGAGAAAATACTTTCGGTCAACATGGAAGAGACCTAAATGTCTCAATGTCTTGTTTCATCCCCAAAATGAAAACATAAGAAAAATTATTATGACATATAGAAGAATGAAGGTACATATAGAGGAATGCACAAAAAGAGAGAAATACATCAAGTGAAACAACATGGGGGATCACATTATGCACATGCAATCACATAAAGAAAACATGAAAATGAAAAATGCAAGTTAGGCACATGCAATAAAACCTATAGTAGGTCATCCACATCCCAATATTACTCTATCTAAATGGAAGATGGACAAATAGCCAAAGGGACAAGTGAAAGTGTCGAACTAGGGGAAGCACTAGGTTAAACACTCTTTTTAGGAAATTTTTTTATTTAAGTTCATAGAAGAAGAAAACAATGAATTCAACTCATCATGCACCTCTTCATCAACCTTTGCAATGTCAATTTCATCATCTAGATTTATCACAATAGGAGGTTGAATTACAATGTCCATGGAATGTTCTTGTTTATGTTGTGGCAAGGGTATAGAGTCATCATGCATTGCTTAAGGTAAGTTTAGATTTTATTTTCTATGTAGTTCTTATTTTCTTGAGTTTGTAATCTACAAGTGATAGCACATCATCTAGACCTACACTCTCTAGCACCTCGATTCCTTTTTAATCTATTGTCAATTTATGTTTGTGTAAGAGTGGGTTTGGTAATTATAGGTTCCTTCTCTTCCTTGGGAGGAATAGAAGAAACAATAGTAGGTTGTTTAACTGCTTTCTCTTTGACTTTGTAAACTTGTTTGATTCTAGGAGGTACAATGATATTGTTTGTGTTATCTCAGGGTCTCGTGTAGGACATTGTGGGAGGTTTTTCTATAGGTTGCTCTTGTATGTTCGGAAGGGCTTTCAGTTCAATCATTGCTTCGTCAAGGATATATGTTTCAATTATAGGTTGAGGCATGTTTCAAAGGGATAATTCTACTATTTTCTTTGCCTTGAACTGTTGATATGATTTGAGAAATAAATCCTCATGAGGCTTGATAGGTTCTATAGGCTTGAGCCAAAATAAATCTAATGAAAAATTCCCTCGGGCCAAGGCAAGATTAAATCCACTATGATGCATAGTAAAGATATCATTTCCAAATGGAAACTTTATAAATTTATGCACAACCAAAGGGATGGAATTCATGGAGTGAAGCCATGATATCCCAACTTCACATGAAATTGGTCTGATTGTGGGATAATGGAGAATGAGACAGTTAGCATTTTTGGTCCAACCTTTAAAGGGAGATCTATCGAGCCTATCATAGGGCAAGAAAACCCATTATGCATATTGATTCATGCTTTCAATTTGTCATATATTTATTTATATAATTCATGCACATTTAAAAATTATTCAGTGATCACATTCTCTCCACAAATGAGATCAATTAATATCGCATTAGTGGGCTTATCATTGATTCGGCCAGCTATGTAAAGAGGACCATCAAGTGCATGTTTAAGTGTGTAATTTTATAAGAAAGTAATGTCAAGAGGATTTTTAGTTGATCCCTTACTAGGTCTAGCTTCGATAAATGCTACGATAGTATCTACCAGATGTTGTTCAATAGTATCCATATTGTCATCATCCTTGTCAACATTCATCACATCACTCTTAGTTTCACTATCTTTGACAAACTAAATAGTGTGCTTAGGCATGCGATTTGCAAATATTTACAATTTTTTATTAGGAGGGGCTATAAAATTATTACCTTGATCATTCACACCTCCAATTTGAAGTTGGTTATTATCAATAAGGTCTTCCACAAGATGTTTAAGACACTTACAATATTTTGTACCATGCCCATTTTGTTGATGGTAATGATAATAATATTTTTTTTTCAAGCATTTAGGAAATGGTATATTAGGGTTACACTCTCTAACATGAGGTAATTTAAGGATATTCTTGTCAATAAGTTGTAACATGATATTATGAAGGCTATCAAGTAAAGGAGTGAACTCTCTCTCCCATTCCTTGAAAGGAGTTGTCTTGATAACAACCACTTTATTATTAGTTTGTTGACTTGTTTGAGGGGAATTCAGTTGTAAAAATCCCTTATTCTACTTCTTGAAAGGTTGATAATTATTCTAAGTTGTGGATTCAGAATTTTCAAGATGACTAGGGGGATTTTTCACATCACAACTGCAAGTCAAATTTTGATAGTCATGAGTGGTACATAACTGTGTAAAGGATGGAAATATCAACCTTTCAAATTCTCTTTGGAGTTTATCTTATAAGTTGGAAATAAACATTTTTTGAAGGTCGGCATTAGGAATCTTAATGTTTACTTGTGAATAAAGTGTTTGGGATCTTACTATGAAATAAATCACTTTCTCATCTTCTTTATTCTTGCATGTAATTAAATCAGCAAGGGTCATCTTAGGACCCATGTGAATATGGAAGTGGTTGTAAAAGGCATCAATGAGTTCATTGAATGAACCAATTGAATTGTTCGACAAGGAAGAGAACCATTCTAAAGCGGTATCCTTCAAGGACTTAGGGAATAACTTAGCCAAAATTTTATCCTCAAAGATGAAATCACTACACAAGGCTATGAAAGTGGAACACAGATAAAAATATCTCCTTTTCCACCATATTTCTTGAATCGGGGAACTTCTATACCTTGTGGAATTTGTGCTCTTAATATGTCAAAAGATAGCAGGTTGGATTTGATATATTGCAAAGGTTGATTGGTGTTGTTTTGTTGTAATGATGCCACTTGTTGTTGGAGGGATTTCATAGTTTGTAAAAGGGAGCTAAGGATAGAATCATTTTGGTTCTAAGGTTGAGTGGAATAAGGTGGAGTGGTGTATGTATGCGGAGGGATAGTGAATTGCAAGTTGGTGAAGGTTGATTGTTGAGGAGTTATTGTGTTTGAATAGAAAAGGCCAGAAGTATTTCCTATGGGAATACCTATGGAAGTGTACACAGTGCTAGTGGGTATGATTTTTTTTGTTGGTTGAATGGTTGTGTTAGGTTGCAAATTTGTTGTGTGTTGAACGGTTGTTATGGAAGTGTACATAGTACTAGTGTATGTAGGAATGGACATTGGTATTATGGAGGATGGAATCAAAGTTCCACCTTGGCTTGGAGTAGTCCCCAAAGCTTGAGTGGAACTAGGGATAGTAGGGAAAGTGTTGGTAACATTAAGAACATTGGTTGTAGGAGGGGAATTCATGGGAAATGAATTATGCAAACTATGAGTCATGGAGGGTTGATTATGAACACTATTAGAAAGAGAGTTAAAAAACCCAAGATCCACGATGAGTGAGATATTGTGGGATGACATGAGCCTCAAACTATGTCTTACAATAGCATTTCTAATAGGACACAAAGTTGTAAAGCTCATACAAGTTTTACAAACCTAGTTTGCAAACCCTAAAATAGGAAAGGGGCAATGCAAAAACCTAGAATGAAATACAATTTTCATATTCTAAGCAATCCAATTTATTGATTATATGATGCAATAAACTCAAAATGAAATGTTATATATGCAATTTTGAATTTTAACAATACACTAAAATGAAGCAATTTAAGCTAAATGTAATGAATTTGATGAAATAGCAAATCAAGAAAATGAAACAAGAAAGTAACAACAGCAAATAGAAGCCTAAAACTGAGATTTTAATTTCTAGAAAATGCAAATCAGTAGTTAATAGGCACTTATTCACCAGTAAGGGTGAATGGTTCCTGGTTAGATATTTCTGAGATGTTTATGTTGATTTCAGAGTGATTTTTAATGCTTTTTCAGATGCTAGAAAGTGCAAGTTTGACCTGATCAGGGACTCATTCTCTAGTAAGGGTGAATGGGTCTTGGTTAGGTATTTTTAAACTATTTTTCAATGATTTTCAAGCTTTCAATAATGTCCTTCAGTTCTAGGTCTGAGGCAGTGAGTTTTAGTTTCATATTTTCTAGAAACACAATGAAAAGATGAATGCAAAGACCGAGGTTGAAATGATTTTTTTTTTTTAATTTTCAAATGCAAATATATGAGATCTAAATGATATTCATAATGACTAATTTATTTTTTGTATTTTTTAGATTTAGAAAGATGCAAAACAATGCAAATCAAAACCCCAAATGAGATGCAATTTTGAATGCAATGCAAGAAACCCTAAATGAGATCTAATTCAATGCAAAAGAATGCAAATGAATATAAGATCTAACCTAGGATACAATGAAAGACTTCAGAATCAAAAAATTGCAAGGTTTCAATAAGTTGGGTTCACCATTAATGTTTAGGTGGAAAATAGGGTTCACCAAAGTGAAATGAATCAAGATAATGAACCATTAATTTTTTCCACACAAAATATGCAATAATGAGAGTTAAAATTCCTAAATAACAATCAGAAATCAATCCTAACTATTATAGCAACTATGAGGGGAATTTTGAGAGCTTAAAATGGTTTTTACCTTGTTGCATGAAGTTTTTTTTTAGGGAATAAAGGACTCATTCGCCTTTAGTGGTGAGTGGGTCCCTATTAGGGTTTTTGAAACTGAGATCTAGGTTACTTTTCTTGATGTTTGCACTCTCAAATTCCCAATTTTCAGCTCCAAAAAACCTATAATAAATTTTGTAGTTTCAATTCTTCATTCTTGAACTATAAAGGTCAATCTTGCAACTTGACAACTTTGACAATTTTTCTCTACACTTCTTCTCCACTTGATCTTCAACCTATAAATTTTCAAACACACATTCAAGAGGAGAAAAACTTGTTGATTTTTAATGAATAGGGATTTTCCTAAGTCAAACCCCTTGTAGGTAATTAAACTAATTGATGAAATAAGGAAATTGAAACATGAACATGAAATGATGGAATGTTTATACCTTGGGAGATGTCTTGGAAGATAAATCAGCAATCTAACATGTAGTCACCTTCAAGAATGTAGATCTTATTCTCAAGTAGGATATGAATAATTCTTTCAAGTAGATCTTCAATGCTACATTTGCTATCTTAGCTCAACAACATGCATGAATGAACTAAACCCTTTTCATGATGAAATGATCTTGAATCGCTGCAATAAAACCTTGATAATCTACCTTGAAATTACTTTGAAAATGCTCTTATGAACTCTTGTGAACTCTTGTGAACTCAAATTTTCTATAATGCATGAATGCTTGCAAGTCTAGGATGAAACTATGTGAATTAACCCCATATCTATACTAAATCAATAAATTAACCTCGAAATTCAAACAATTCAAGCTGACATGAGATCTAGAAGCAATTATTATTAAAATCCCACCAAAATAAAATTTAAAAAAGTGGTCCTCATTAAGGGAGGACCCATTTTCCACCTAGGGTGAATGGTTCCTAGCACTGTTTTCTAGGACCTTTCCTTCGGGGAATGAAAGTACATCAAAAACCCATGTAGAATCTACAAATAAAGGGGGTTCCTATAGAGGGAAGACCTAGTCGCCATGTAGGGAAAATGGTTCCTAGCACCAATTTCTAAGACCTCAAATTTTCCTAATTAAATGTTATGCAATTTGAATTATGGGTTTCGAGATAGATCTTCGAGAGGTGTCACAAATAAGGCTTAAATTTGAATTAAAGGGCCTAATTAACTCAATTAACCACAATTAATTAAGGAGACCCTAGATAAATGTGAAAGTGGGCTACAACACTTTACAACACTTAAAAGAGGGTATAAATTAAGTACATTTTATTAAAAAGGGGACCACGATCAATGTGAATGTGGTACACCACATTACAACATTAAACCTAGGAAAAAATAGATTAATTCAATGATAATTATTCCTAAATCAAGTAAGGAAAAGGGATACTTTTTTCGTTACTATAGATATTATGAAGGGTATCGAGTAGAGGGGTTAATTTTCTATTCCTATCCCCAAAAGCAGAAGGATTTTTTGTGTTTATAGTAGCCACTTGTTTATCAACTTGTTGATTTTTTTGAGGGGAATTAAGTTGTAAAAATCCCCTATTCTATTTCTTGAAATGTTGGTAACTATTTTGAGATGCAGATTCAGAATTTTTTAGGAGGGTTGGGTGGATTTTTCAAATCATGACTATTAACTAAATTCTGATAGTCATGAAGGGTTGTGCATAACTGTGTGCAAGAGGGAAGTCTCATCATCTCAAGATTTGTTGGAATTTTGTCTAGCAAGTTGGGAAAAAACATTCTTTGAATGTCGGCATCAAGAATCTTAATGTTTACTTTTAAATAAATCAATTGATATCGTGCTATATGAAATCAACAAATTTCTCATTATCCTTTTGTTTACATTTCATCAATTCAGCTAAAGTCATCTTGGGACCTATGTGAATTTTGAAGTGGTTGTAAAAGGAATCAATGATTTCATTGAATGAATGAACTAAATTATTCAATAAGGCAAAAAACCACTCTAAAGTAGTATCCTTCAAGGACCTAGGGAAGAGTTTAGCCAAGAGCTTATATTCAAAGATGAAATCACTACATATGGTTTTATAGACAGAAACATGGCTAACGGGATCTCCTTTCCCACCATATTTCTCAAATATAGGAACCTCTATACCTTCTGGCATTTTTGTTCTTAGTATCTCCAAGGATAGCATATTGGTTTTTATGTATTGTGAAGGTTGTACATTTTCTTTTTGATTTACGGTTACAATTTTTTGTTGAAGGGATACCATGTTTGCAAAAGTGTATTATTGTGAAGGTTGTACATTTTCTTTTTGATTTACGGTTACAATTTTTTGTTGAAGGGATACCATGTTTGCAAAAGTGTATTAATAATGGGATCATTGTTGGTATTATGAGATGGATGGGAATAAGGTGAAGTTGTGTATGTTTGTGGATGGCAAGTGAATTGAAGATTTGTAAGGGGAGATGGTTGAGTAGATATGATATTTTAATGCACAAATCTAGAAGGATTCCCAATGGAAATAAGTAAGGAAGTGTTGAGATTCCTAGTAAGTTGAATGGTTGTGGTAACATGAGTACTAGTGTATGTAGGGATGGAGATAGGGATCGTGGAAGGAGGAATTGAAGTTCCACCTTGTCTTTGATTATACCCCAAAGCTTGAGCACAACTAGTCATGGTATACATGTTATCATTGATAAGATGACCTAGACCTCACATGAACTCCATTCCCTTGTCGATTGCAATCATTCTCCTTAGGTTATATAAAGTAGAAATGACACTAGTATTCATGTTTTCATTATGCACAAATCCTTGTAACTTTTCTAGGCCTTCATCCATTCTTTTTTATGTTTTCTTACAAGAAATGAACAACATCATGTACATTGGTTGTAGGTAGGGAAGACATTGGAAATGACGTATGCATGTTGTGATACATAGGGGGTTGATTATCAACACTATTAGAAAGAGAGTTAGAAAACCCAAGATCCATGATGAATGGTGTATCTCGGGGTGACATGAGTCTCAAACTATGTCTCACAATAGTATTACTAATATGACACCAAGTTGTAAAGCTCATACAAGTTTTAAAAAATCAATGCCAACCCAAAATGGAAAGAGGGTAAAGTGCAATGCAATGACCTAAAATGCAATGCAATTTTCATATTCTAAACAAGGTAATTTTTTAATTACACTATGTAAAAATCTAAAAGTGAAGTATTGTAAATGAAATTTTGAAATCACATAATGCAGTAACTTTATCAAATTAAGCTAGATATGATCAAATTCATGAAACAAAAATTCTCCAAACAATAACAAAAATATGAAAGTAGCAAATAGAAATGTAGAAATGAATATTTTAGTACCCATAAAATCAGAATGTGACTTGATTAGGGACTCATTTTCCCTAGGGCGAATGGGTCCTAGATGAGGGTTTTGAAACAATTTTTTATAGATTTTTTAGTACTTTTTAGTGGTTTTCAAATTTTGGTTTGTTACAACAACTTTCAGTTTCACTTTTATGTGAATTCAATGTGCAATGCAAGTGCAAATTATGACAAAAATGACAACCTAGAAATGCTAATTTGAGATGCAATTTTTGTTTCAATTTTCAAATTCAAGTTAATATGATGTATAAGATATACAAGATGACTAATTTTTTTGTATTTTTCATATTTAAAGAATGCAAAATATGCAATCCTAAAACCTTAAAAATGAAATGCAAAGACAAGACACCCTAAATGAGACCTAATTGAATGGAAATAAATGCAAATGAATGTAAGATCTAAATCTAGGATCAAAAAGGACTCCAAAATTAAAAAATGCAAGGATCAAAATCTAGTTCAAAAGGTTGAGTTCACCGTAATGAAACATATAAAATATGTGGTGATAAAAAATGAATTGATAATAATGCACCTATTTCTCTAGTTTCATTCAAAATGTAAGCTATAGAAGACAAATCTGAAAACTAATAGAACTAACTATCAAAATGAAGATTTGGAAAGGTGAGAAAGCTATGTACCTATCACCAAAGATGCTTTTTCAGACCTCACTAAGGACTCATTCTCCCTGTAGCGGATGGGTCTTGGCTAGGGTTCTAGAAAATCAATCTTTGGGTTCTGTTCTACCAAGTCTACACTCCCAGATTCTAGTTTTTCACTATCGAAAAGTTAGAAATAAATCTTAGAATATTTTTCTTGATTTCATAAATTTATTGCAACTTTGACAACTTTGCAACTTTCTTCAAATTTTCTCCCCAATTTATCTTCAACCTAAAATTTGCAATCACACATCCAAGAGAGAAAAATGTTGTTTGTTAGGGAATGGGGGTTTTCCTTGGTCAAACCCTATTTTGGTAATTAAACCTTGAAATGAAATAGAAAAGCATGAAGGAATAATGAATGAAAAAATCAATGTAACAACTCACCAATTGTTATTTTAAACCTTGGAGTACAAATCTACAAACTAGCATGAAGTGGCCTCAATGAATGTAGATCTTGATCACGAAACTTGATTAGAGATAATTCCTTTGAACATGCTTGGATTGATCTTTAACACTACATCAACATATGAGCTCAAACAACATGCATGATGAAATACATCTTTGATATGACAATGGAATATTGAATGCTCCTATAATGCACTCTTGAAAGTGCTCTTAAGATAACTTCAATTTGCTAGGTGAAACTAAGTGAAATGACCTTGTATTTATACATTTCTTAAGATTAATTCCTAAAATTCAAATATCACAAGATGAAATTGAATCATGGATTTGAAATCATTAAAATACCACCAAAAATATATTCCAAATGGGGGTCCTAGGTATAAGTGATGACCCATTTTCCATAGGGTGAACAAGTCCTAGACCACTGATGAGGGCCACACTGCCAAAAACCCACATAAATTACAACAACAGATACCAACATAGAAAACGTGAGACAAAAATATGACTCACTTTCAATTATTTTCAAAAAATGAAATTACAGATTCAAAGCTTATATGCTACAACCTCATGGGCTTGATTTATTACAACAAAATCAACTTTGAAAAGAAAATATACTATTCGGAGCCACAATCTACACTATCAGGACCACCTTCAACAAACCCCACGTAAACCTTTTTATTTTCCCCAATAACCACCCTAGAATGTTCTAGAAAGTTCAAATTTCCCCTTTTTGTTTTGGTGCCAAAAGTTTCACCGTTTGATTTCTAGCCTAGGAATTTTGTTTTGAAATTCACTTTTTAGAGGACTAACTTTGCGGGGCCATAATTTTGATCTGGGTGTTTGATTTTCTATTATTTCATAACATTGGAAAGCTCTTAACGAGCTCTACAATGCACAAACCATCATAGGTTAGTTCGGCCAATTTTTGAGCTATTTTGGGGCCTCTAAAATTTTATATCTAAATTTGAAGTTGCATTAGAGAAATTTCTCAAGACAAAAACTTTAATTTCTCCCAAACTGTGCAGGGTATTGAGGTGATTCTTTCATGACTGAAAAAAAATTGGCTCTGTTCCTTGGGGTAAATTTTTACGTCCATACGAGCCTGTTTAGGCAGACTTACTAAAAATAGTAAGTGCCCATTTTTTGCTATTTTTAATGCCTAATAGTTTTATACCTCTTAAGTGCCATCATGGGACTCAAAACAACTAAAGAAAATAAAGAAAACATTTTTTTTTGGGTGATGCAAGATTGCCCTACACCGCTAGATGCTCCTGCATCAGACACCCAAGGTAATTTGAAAATTGACCCTATCACTTCTAAGGAGTTAGAGGGAAACCAAGATGATTAACCTCAGCCTCAGATAACCATGATGAATCTCCAGTAGTCCTTTCTCCCCATTTCACCAAGTACTCTACATATTGCCTATTTCTTGTGCTTTTACCCACACTATTATCTAAGATTTATTCTATATCTTCCTTCTCTAAAGTAGGTGATAGAATTTTCCATTGTTCTTTTATCAACCCCTCCTCTATATCAGCTTCATGTTACTCTGTAAAATCAGCAATGTTGAACACAGGAGAAATGTTTATTCCACTAGGCAACTCTACCTCATAAGCATTTCCTGAATCATGCTTCTTTAAGATCTTGCATGGTCCAAACTTCTTCATCTTTAACTTGTTGTATGTACCAACTAGAAACCTTTCCTTTCACAAATGAACCATGACTTTATCTCCTACCTAGAACTCCTTCTACCTCCTTTTTTGATCTACCTGAGCCTTATATTGTAAGTTCATCTTATTGATATGTTTCTTCACCTCTTCATGCAAATTCTTCAGGTGCTTGGAAAAATCTTCAACCTCATCACTACTCTTCTCCCCCTTATCCATCTTTCTTAGTTCAAAAGAAATTCTTGGACTACTCCCATATATAATCTAGAATGGTGATTTACCAGTGCTCCTATTGATAGAATTTTTGTAAGAAAATTCTGCCTATGGTATAATCAAATCCCATCCCTTGGGCTTATCTCCAACTAAGCATCTTAGTAGGTTTTCCAAAATCCTATTCACCACCTTTGTTTTTCCATCACTTTGTGGATGGTGTGCAAAACTAAACTTCAAATCTGTCTTCAACTTCTTCCATAATGTCCTCTAGAAATAACCAACAAATTTGGTATCTTTTTCTGATACTATACTCTTTGGTAGACCATGTAGTCTCACTACCTCTTTGAAAAACAACTATGCAACATGAATAACATCACTGGTCTTATGACACAAAAAAAAATGTGTCATCTTTGTAAATCTATCCACTACCACAAATATGGAATCATGCCCTCTTTGTGTCCTTGGCAAGCCAAGAACAAAATCCATGCTAATATCCTCCCATGGCCTCTTAGGTACATGTAATGGTTGATACAATCCAGTATTCTAACTTGTTCCTTTCACCATCTGACATACTCTACAAACTTTGTACAAACTTCTTCACATCTTTCTGTAACTGTGGCCAATAATAATTCTCATTGACAAGAGCAATGGTCTTATCTTGACCAAAATATCCAACCAATCCTCCACTATGCTTCTCCTTGATTAGATTCTCTCTCATAGAACTCCTTGGAATGCACGATTGTATTCCTCTAAAAAAAATCCCATCTTGGATTAAGAAATTCAATCATTTCATCCTATCCAATGTAATAGGTTCCAAACAAGCCTTCCAAGCTTCTAGAAAGTCTAGATCTTCTGGATACAAACTCTTGAGTTCATTGAACCCAACAACCTCTATATTCATCTTTATCAACAATTTTTTCCTTCTACTTAAGGCATCTATAACTCTATTTGACCTTCCACTATTGTGCTTCAAAAAAAGGTATAACTCTACAAAAAATCAACCCATTTTAAGTGCCTTTGATTCAACTTTCCTTGACTATTGAGATATTGTAAAGCTTGGTGATTAGTATATAAAACAAATTCTTTTGACAACAAATAATGTCTCAATTTCTTCAAAACTTGAACTATAGCATAAAAATCTTGACCATATAGAATATTTCTTCTTAGCATCATTTAAATTCTCACTAAAATAGGCAACGGGCTTACCTTCTTGAATCAAAATAGCTCCTATGGCAGTGCCACTAGCATCATAATCTACCTGAAAAAACTTATTGAAATCTGGAAGTACCAAAACAGGTTGCTCAATAATTATCTTCTTCAACATTTTAAAACTTTTGTCTACTCCTATAGTCCACTTAAACTCTTTTCTATCCCCTCTCATTGCTTTAGTTAGAGGTGCACAAATACTATTTAAATTCTTAATAAAATTTATGTAAAAGCTTGCTATACCATGAAATGATCTTACCTTTGTAACACTCCTTGGAGTAGGCCATTCAATTATAGCTCTCACCTTCTCTAGATCCATTTTGAGACCCTCTAATGAGACAAAAAGTCCCAAATACACCAACTCTCTCTTCACAAAACTACATTTTTTGAAATTAATCAACGTCTCCTCCCTTAGCTTCTCAAAAACTCTTCGGATATGCATAAAGTGCTCCTCCAATGTCTTACTAAAAATCATAATATCATCCAAGTAAAGAATAAAAAAAATTCCTAAAAATTCTTTTAATACCTCATTCATAAGCCTAATAAATGTGCTTGATGCATTGGTTAGACCAAAAGGCATGACTAACCACTCGTAAAAGCCCTCCTTGGTTTTAATGGTTGTCTTCCATTCATATCCTTCTCTAATATGGATTTGGTGATCTCTGCTCTTCAAATATATTTTTGTGAAGTACTAAACTTCACTCAAAAAATCCATAATGTCATCCATCCTTGGCAAGGGGAATCTGTACTTGATGGTGATATTGTTGATGGTTCTAGAATCTGTACACATCTGTCATTCCCCATCCTTCTTTGGTGCTAATATTGCAAGTAATGCACATGGACTCAAAATCTCTCGAATCAATCCTTTTTGCAACAACTCTTGCACTTGTTTGTTCAACTCTTCACTCTCTACTAGAACGGTACTATCATAATAGTGGTTTACAATTCCTGAGAGGAACAAATTTTAGCTGAAATCACATATTTTTAGAAAATATAATGATTTAAGCCTTAACAAGTTTCATTTTAAGGATTCCAATTGAAGAGGGTTTGATCAAATCACCTTATATCAAACCCCCTTGGATAGAACCTTGCTAGTTTTAAACCATACCTATAAATGCATCTCCTTTACACCTATTAAAATGCTAATAAAAAATCACTTTTGATTTAGCTTTTGGGGGGTCAAATGAATTCATTTAAAATTTATTTCAAATGATTATGGTATTCCTCAGAACAAGCTATCCAATGAATATAATTTTAATTATTTTTGGTTTTGTTATGTATTTGTTTTTTAAGTTTTATTAAACATAGGTTTTCATCGAAAATGAATTTCTTTGTTCTTCACATGTGGAAAAATAGAAGATTATCAAATAAAAATTGAAAAATATGAGTGCACCAGATATTGAAGTCCTTGATCCAACAAAAAAAATAAAATTTGACATATACAAAACAAGTTCGTGTTATACGGTTGTGCTAATTGTAATTCATTTGACTTTGAAACTTGATTAAGGAAAAAATATTCAATAAAAACTATCTAACCAAGTGGAAGCACTAGATAGCAGAGTTACAAATCTAAATTTGAAAGAATTAGAATTTTATCCTTCATGGAAAAAGTTATGTGTTATACGGTGTGCGTCACTTTTTTCAAATGTTGTTTTCTGAAAAAAATCAATTTTTGTGGGAGATGGAAAAGGAAGTGCAATTTGATTCCAAAAATTTTGAAAAAAATATTTTTAGAATCTACAAAAAAAATTTGATGAGACTCTAGTTTGCACCATCTTCAAATTCCTAACAGTTTAGCCACTATAGGTGCCCGAATGTGAAGATTTAGTTAAAAATAATAATTTTAGTGTCTAGTTTGGCCAAAAATTGTAAACCACTATTATGGGATCACCCAGAATCATATGATGAGCTACCTTATTTAACAAACTGGCTCCAAGAATCAAGTCCATCTAATGACTAATCTTTCTTACGGGAGGAAAACCTTTAGGTACATTATCAGAAATAATACCTTGAAACTCATTCAACAAATTTGAAACCTCTATAGGTACCTCAATAGTATCTTCTTTATCAACTCTAGGGATCAATGCAAAACACATATGCTCATGCTTCATACCTTCTAGGAACTTTCTTCCATCAACCAAAAAAAATCTTGCATTACTGCATACCTTTTCCTTTGTCTCTTTCAAGGGCTTCAACTTATGATGAACTCCATCCTTTGTCAAAGAATAGGTGTTGGCATGTCCATCATGTACTGCTCGTCAATCAAACTGCCATAGTATTCCTAACAACATATGACAAACATCCATAGGTATAATATCACACAATACCTCATCATGGTAATTGTGTCACAAAAAAATGTATTTCTTTCTTGATATGGGAATAATTGATGACAAATTAGACTTAATGGGGCCTTGATTTAGTGTTGTAAGGTGTTTTACGCATCCACACTAGGTCTTGGACCCTTGCAAACTAAATAAAATGCATGTTTTGTAAAGGTGTTGTAAATAATTGTAAATGACTTTCACACTTTTCTTGAATTTTATTAAGCATTTAAGTCTAATGGTCCTTTCCCCCCCACTTTTGAATTAAATATTATTTTAATTCAAAAGTTAGTTTTTCCCTTTTCTTCTATAATTAAATAATTATTTTAATTATTTAATTATTCATTAACATTTTCTCTCTATAATTAAATAAATGTTATATTTCTTTGTCTCCCCAATTAAATAATTATTTTTAATTATTTAATTATATAATTTGTTCTCACCTTTCTTTTTAAATAAATAAAATCAATATTTTATTTATTTCTCCTATGTTGGCCACCTAAATTAAATAATTTTTATTATTTAATTTATCTTACCACCTCTTTTTTTGTTCCAATCTTATATTCCACCTCAAGTCTTTATCTATCCATGTCTTCTCTCAATTAACCTCCACCCTTGATTAAATTATTTTCTAATTTAATCTTGGCCCTTGATCGTGATCCTTATTCTAGCCATTCACTTAACTCTCCTCTATAAAAGGATACCTTTAACCCTAATTCATGGACCTAATTCAAGCACTATCCATCATTCATTCATCATTCATTCTCCATCACATGTCAAGCAAGATAGGGTTTTAGGATTCTAAGTCATCAAGATAGCTTTCTAAGGCAGTAAAGAGCAAGATTCTTCATCCATTGTTGCAACAATTCAAAGATCCATCATCATGGTAAGTTTCTAATTGTGTTGTTTCATGTTTCATGCTTCATCATTTTGTTTCATCATTTTGGTTTAATTACCTAAACGGGGTTTGACCAAGGTAAACCCCCCATCCCTAACAATCAACATTTTCTCTCTCTTCCTTTTTGTGATTGTAGATTTAGGTGCTTGGATGGATTTGAAATGATTGAAGAATATGTTTCAAACTTGTTGAATTCATCTCCCTATTGACAAGGTAAAAATATTCACAAAAAGTCACTTTCAATCCCGAATTTGGCAATTTCAAAACCGAACGCCTGGAGGAATAGAAAGAGTAGACTGGGAGCTTTCGACTCCACTTTTGAATTTTTAGAAAATTCAAAGAGGACTAAGTCACCATTACTGGTGACTTAGTCCCACTATACCTATTTTTTATAGTTTTCTATAGATTTGGATACCCATTTAGCTGAAACAGGCTCTAGTGCAGTTTTCCAAATTTGGGACTAAGTCACCCAGCTTCGTGTAAGTGTCCCAGTTGGCCAGAAAATCAAAAAAATTAGAATTTCAGAGACGTATGTAGTCTTTATTTCATCCTCTATCAATTTCCAGGTGCACTCTTTCTATTTGGCCTCTTTATCTTGTTTTGTATTGCATTCAATCTATATTTCTGCATATCATAATGTGTTTTCAAACATCTTGCATTTCCTTAGTTTTACATCAATAGTTTATCTTCTTTATCAACTTACAACCTTAGGAAAGATCTCCTTTGATGGATTTCAATCTCCTTTTTCATTGAAATCTTAAGGGTTTGTTCTTGAATGAAGTGTTGATCTTTGTTTCTCTCCTTTTAGGTGCAAAACCCTAGAGGTGCAAGAGGTGACAAAAATTTGTGCTACAATAATTTCCAATCTTGAACATTACTAGAAATTGTTCATTTACCAAGGCTTTATGGTCCTTCTACAACCAAGCAATCTGGTATGGCTTTGAATTCCTTCTTCTCTCCAACCAAAACTTACTAACCATTTCTTCTTAAACAAGGTTATCAGTACTACCTCCATCAATAATAACATTGCAAACTTTACCTTCACACTTACATCTGGTGAAAAAAAATTATTCCATTGAGTTGAGTTGGCTCCTTCTCATCATTCAACAAGGCTCTTCTAGTAACAAGAACCACTCTTCTTTCTGCATCCTCAGAATGTGAAGACTCAACATCTTCATCAACATGTGCAACTCATGCACTACCCTCGGGTCTTCTATTTGTCCTTCCTTGATGTTGAGGACACTCATAGGCTCTATGTCCTTCTTCTCCACACTGGAAATAGGTTACACAGAAGCCTCCTCTTCCTAGTTCTTTTCTATATCTTCCCCTTCCTCTTCGATCTCCATTATTCTAATCACGAGGATGGTAGGTGGTATCTCCTTTTTGGTTTTGGCTGCTACTACATCCTTCACCCTTCTTTTGATCTTCATTCTGACCTCCATATGACCATCCAATGGTCTTTCCTCATGGAATTTTCCTCGTTGTTTGTTCTCAAACCTCTTTTTCATTCATTCTTTAACCTTTAGAGAAAAATGATAAGCATCCTCAATGGTTATCATTCTTACCAGTGCCAATTCTTCATGTATCCTTGACTTCAACCTGTTAATATAACAAGTAACTTTCTCTTTATTCACCTCATAATATCTTCTTTGAATTAGGACCTTGTGAAATTCCTCTGTGTATTCTTTCACCATCCTTGTCCCTTGCCTCAATCTCTACATCTTCTTGAGCAAGTCCAATTCGTAATCAACTAGAATAAATTTTTTCTTCAATTTTGACACCATTTTGTCCCATCTAGAAATTTTATCTTTCCCTTGTCTTCATCTTTCTAATTGGACCTCTTTCCACCATATACTAGCATGACCTTTCAATTTTTTCTCTGCAAACCTCACTCTATGTGGATCTTCAATCTCCTCAAACTCAAAAAATTCCTCCATGTCATTGATCCAATCAATCAATTCTTTAGGATTCAGATTTCCACTAAAATTTGAAACCTCCATTTTAGATCTCTTCCCAATGCTTGAGATCACTCACAATGATCTTCTTTCTCCAAGACCCATTGAATCCTACTCTTCCTCTTCCATTTCATCTTCACTTTCATCCCTATCTCATTACACATCTCTTCTTCGAACCTCTTTCTGCAAGGTTTCTAATTGCCTTATAAGGGCTCTGATTTCATCTCTAGGTGGATCTCTTCCTCCACCACCTCAACCTCTACCTCTTCCATACTGGGAAAGTCTTGGAGACATTTTGAACTCAACCCACACTCACAATTCCTAATACAACTACCTCATGTTTGACACTCTGTTATAGGCTCAGGAACTCCTACTCTAATACCACTTGATGAGGGCCACACCACCCAAAACCCACAAAAATTACAACAACAGATACCAACAAAGAAAGTACGAGACAAAAAAATGACTCACTTTCAATTATTTTTCAGAAAATGAAATTACATATTCAAAGCTTACATGCTACAGCCTCATAGGCTTGATTTATTACAAAAAAATCAACTTTGAAAAGAAAATCTACTATTCAGAGCCACAATCTACACTATCAGGGCCACCTTCAACAACCCCCATTTAACCCTTTTTATTTTCCCCAATAACCACCCTAGAATGTTGTAGAAAGTTCAAATTTCCCCTTTTTGTTTTGGCACCAAAAGTTCCACCATTTGATTTCTGGCCTAGGAATTTTTTTTTGAAATTCACTTTTTAGAGGACCAACTTCACGGGGCCATAACTTTTGATCCAGGTGTCTGATTTGCTATTATTGCATATCGTTGGAAAGCTCTTGATGAGCTCTACAATGCCTAAATCCACCATAGGTTGGTTTGGCCACTTTTTGAGCTATTTTGGGGCCTCTAAAGTTTTACATATGAATTTGAAGCTACATTAGAGAAATTTCTCAGGATGGAAACTTTAATTTCTCCCAAACCGTGCAGGGTATTGAGGTGGTTCTTTTACCACCGAATTTTTTTTTTGGCTCTTCTCCTTGGGGTAAATTTTCAATTCCATACGAGCCCATTTAGGTTGACTTGCTAAAAATAGTAATTGCCTATTTTTTTCTATTTTTGATGCTTGCCAGTCTTATACCTCTTAAGTGCCATCATGGGACTCAAAACAACTAAAGAAAATAAAGAAAACTTTTTTTTTTGGGTGATGCAAGATTTCCGTACACCACTAGATGCTCCTGCATCAACCATTTACCTAGGACACACATTGGGATGTTAAACATTATTATAGTGTAGAAAAACATGTCCCTTGCTTGATTTGAGAATAATTAATGATAAAATGGATCTAATGTCATCTTGGTCTAGTGTTATGAGGTGTTTTACATATCCACATTAGGTCTTGGAGCCTTTTTAAGCTAAATTCACTTAACTCTATCCTAATTTAATTTATTACATCTTCACATTAAATTTGGGGGGCGTGTAGATCAAGTGGACCTAATCTAGTGTTGTAATGTGTTCTACATAGTCACATGGGATTTAGGGCCCTTCTAAGCCAAATAGACCTAATTTTTCCTTAATATAGTGTTGTAAAGTGTATTTATTTATACATTCACATTAGATTTTGGGCCCTATTGCATTTATGACCTTTATATCATCATTAATAGGCCCCTATGACCCTATGTTGTGCATCCCAAGGAATATTTTAATCAAAAACCCAACAAAATCAGCATAAAAGCTTAAATTAATCACTCCCCGACACTTTAGCATGAAAAATAGCCCCTGTGGGACACATTCGCCACTTTGGGAAAATGAGTCATCCAAGTGGGACTAATTCACCCAGGTTGGAGAATGAATCCCATTTGGCCTATTTTTAAGGCTTTGAGCAAGAAAAGTGGGTTTTTAATTCAAATTTCTCTAATGTCGGCCTTCGGGATCAAATACATGGTTTGTTAGGTGGATTGCCTATATAAGAAAGCTTTCAAATCCTTATTTCATCCAAGCAACATCATAAATTCATATTATCAAGTCAAGCACTCAAGGGTTGGGAATTTTCAAGCACTTAAGGGTTGGGTGTTTTCAAGCACTCAAGATCATTTCTAAGGCATTCAAGGGGATATTTCTTCATCAATTATTGCAACAATTCAAGATCCATCAACGTTTCAAGTATATCAAGCATTAAGCATGTTATTGAGCTAGTATTGTGATGTAGCATTGAAGATCCAATACCAAGCATTTCTCTACTCCTATTGTCAAAGATCAAGATCTATATCCTTCATGGCCATTTCATGTTGAGTTGTAGATTTACAAAGAATCATCCACAAGACATCATTCAAGGTATTATTTTCCATGATTCATGTTCTTTGTTTCATGTTTCATGCCTTCATTTCTTTGTCTCATCATTTGGTATAATTACTTAAAAGGGGTTTGAACAAGGTAAGCCCTATCCCCTAACAATCGACATTTTTTCTCTTTCTTTGTGTGATTGCAGATCTAGGTGTCTTGGAGCTTGAAATATTATTGAATATTAGGTTACAAACTTGTTGGAGCTGTCTCCCCATTTGCAAGGTCAAAATATTCATTAAAAAATTCATTTATAGCCTCGAAATTAGAGCTTCAAATTTGGGAACCTGGAGGAACAGATTGAGCAAACTAAGAGGTGCAGATCCAAACATTGAATTTCTATATAATTCAAACTAGACTCATTCACCAACAGTGGTGAATGAGTCCCATTGTAGGTGTTTTTCAGAGATCTTTACAAATTTGGATACCTATTTTTCTGAAACTTGCTCCAATGCAAAAATTCAAACTAGGACTGATTCTCCCAAAATAGTGAATGAGCCCCACTAGATCAAAAAGTCAGTAGTTCCAGAATTTCAGAGTTGTTTCCAATCTTCAACACATTTCTAGGTGCACACATTTTGTTCTATAACTTTATGTTTTATTCTTCTTGCATTTTCATGTCATTTAATTCAATTTTGCATTCATTTTGCATCACACTATTTTTTGCAACTTATAATTGTCTTTCCAAGTCTAAACTTGGTGGTGAACCCATCTTGCAATCTAAAATCATACCCTAGGATATCCTATTGTCAAATCTCTTGCCTCTACTCTTGGGGTGAGATCTCTAGGGTCATCCTTGAATGTGAAGTATAGAAGATTGTTGCCCTAGGTCCTAAAACCCTAAGTGGAGACAAAATTCTACCCTAAATTTTGGTGAACTTGACGTGAAATGAAATATGCCCTTGAATGCCTTAGAAATGATCTTGAGTGCTTGAAAATTCCTAACCATTGAGTGTTTGAATTGATAATATGAATTTATGATGTTTCTTAGATGAAATGATGATTTGAAAGCTTGCTTATATAGGCAATCCACCTAACAACCTATGTATTTGATCCCAAAGGCCGACATTAGAGAAATTTGAATTAAAAACCAACTTTCCTTGCTCAACACCTTAAAAATAGGCCAAATGGGACTCATTCACCAACCTGGGTGAATCAGTCGAACCTGGATGGGACTCATTCGCCCAAAGTGGCAAATTGGTCCCATAGGGTCTATTTTTCATGCCAAAGTGTCAAGGAGTGAAGAATTTAAGCTTTTATATTGATTTTTTTAGGTTTTTGATTAAAATATGCCTTGGGATGCACAATATGGGGTCATAGGGGCCTATTAATGATTATATAAAGGTCATAAATGCAATAGGGCCCAAAATCCAATGTGAAAGTGTAAATAAATACACTTTACAACACTAAATTAAGGCAAAATTTGGTTTATTTAGCTTAGAAGGGCCCTAAATCCCATGTGAATGTGTAGAACACATTACAACACTAGATTAGGTCCACTTGTTTTACAAGCCTCCCAAATTTAATGTGAAGATGAAAATAAATTAAATTAGGACAGAGTTAAGTGAATTTAGCTTAAAAAGGGTCCAAGACCTAATGTGGATGTGTAAAACACCTCACAACACTAGACCATGGTGACATTAGATCCAATTTATAATTAATTATTCTCAAATCAAGCAAGGGACATGTTTTTCTACACTACAATAATGTTTAACATTGCCTGATGTTTGTCCTAGGTAAGTCATTTAATTCTATTCTATAACTTTCTATTTTTTTCTTGCATTTTCAAGTCATTTAGTTCAATTTTGCATTCATTTTTCATATCACACTATGTTTTGCAACTTATTGTCTTTCCAAGTCTAAAATTGGTGGTGAACCCCTCTTGCAATCTGAAACCATACCCTAGGATACCCTATTTTCAGATCTCTTGCCTCTACTCTTGGGGTGAGATCTCTAGGATCATCCTTGAATGTGAAGTATAGAAGATTCTTTCCCTAGGTCCTAAAACCCTAAGTTGACCTAAATTAGATTGATTTAACTCTATCCTAATTATTTTATTTTATTTAGTACCAAGGAATGATAGCATCCTACAAGAAAACATAAATCACTTTCATGAGGACCTAGTAAACTTACAACATCAAATAATCCTTGAAAACATTTCAACTACTATAATTCCTACAATATAAAACATTCACTGCATGCTTGAAAGGGATGATGACCTCATGAAAATTATAGTTCAAATATTTGGCAAACATCTTCCCTCAACCACTAGTTGTCCTTTACCCACAAACAATGTTACAAGCCAAGGAGGAACACAAATTCCTCCTCCAACAACAATAGCCTCAATTCCTACCTACACCACTCCCCAAATCACAACAATAATGCAACAAGTTAGTAATGTGATTCTTTCCTTGGGTATTTCTGCTAGCATCCCTAGTTGCTATGTGGCATCACAAGTTATATTTCCCACATTACCACCTATAAGAATTCCCTTCACTCATTCTATGACCACATACATGTTACCAGATTTTAACCTATAGATCAATCAGGTAGAGCTTATAGATTTCAATTAAAAAAAAAAGGTTCATTTTAAATCTTTCCTATATTACATTCAAGTGCATAAATGAAATAATCCAAAAATATTACATTTAAAATTTACTACATTCATACAAGTGCATGTAATAGAAGAAGGATTCAAATCTTTTCTGAACAAATAACTAATCTTTATTGAATGTATAAATGTGCATTATCTCACACAATCCATGAGATTAACTTTACTTATTCAATGCAAATAAAGAAAATTTTATACATGAATAAGTAAATGGAGAGTAATGTGCATATAAGGAAGGAAACCAGTCATTGCTTGAGAATGATTGGTCCAAGATGTGTCATCTTGTCTTGTTGTGGCCCTGAGCTACTTGTGTCCTTCCTAGTTCCATACAACTCCTAGTTCTGCATCTGGAAATAGCAATGATGTTAGAGCAATGAGCTCTAAACAATTAAACGTCTCTAACCTTACATGAAAAAACACCTATTCATGTATAAAGTGATCTCCATGTGCATTAAATAAGCAATGCATACCTTGGATGTCCTAGAAAACAATGAAGTCATCAAACACATCCAAAATATGAATTTATTTTTCTAACTTGTTTGTTTCATGTGAAGATATAGGAAAAGTAATATTGCTGATTTGTTTCATCAAGTTACAACATGTGGGTTAAAACGTGGCTCCCACAAGGGTTGAGCCCATGCTGAGTTATCAAATAGTGAGCTCATTTTAGCTTATTTAAGAAGGAAATACATTATAAAAATTCATCATATCAATGTAACATGGAATGATAATACTTCATTTACATCATAAGAGTTGAACAAATACAGTTCATAAGAGTTGAGTAGAATGGGTTTTATGTGGGTATCAAGAAGAGTTCTAAGGACAGTCAAGGAGTGGCAGTTGTAGTCAATAATGACAGTAGTTCAAATAGCACATTCATCAATAAAAGAGGTTAGGTGTTACCTCAGAGTGAAACCAAGAAGATAGTTCACAATAATACATACAGTGGAAGTTGCAAATGTAAAGGACAGAGCTTTTAAAGAATAAGATCAAAGGATTGGTTTAAAATGATAAAGATAGTGGCAGGTCTAATGAAAAATGCACATTCCACATATCGAGCAAGGAAATGATAATCATGAAGGTCAAATGACAATCACTTGGTGACAGTGTTAAATATTGCAAATAAATGGAGATAGCAGAGGTATGATGCAAGAATATAAGGCTAGAAGGTAGTCATATATTAAATTTTAAAGGACAACCTCTAACAGTGGAAAGAAGGAGCAAGGCAAGCCTTATACTATCTTATATTAGCATAAACAAAGTATGTGAATTGTTATAAAATGACTTGAGAATGAATCTAAATAAAGATGCAATGATTACAGCACATGAGCAAGTAAAAGTTACATGAATATTATTCCATGAAGTGTAATAGGTGTTTGAGGACATATTACTTCAAGCATAGAGAGTCATTAAAAATGCTATAGTATTTCTGAATATTCATGGTTTTTGTTGAGTCTGGGTTTGACAGTCATTATTTTTAGAACCCTAGAACTAAGCCAAAGATATGGAGAGTTTTATTTGCAATTAGTAAAGCAATGTTAAAAGAGAAATACTATAGAAATGTTGATTTCATTATTCAAACACAAAGGATTCTCATACTTTTTACATTTGACTAGGCCATAATGTTGCTAAGGAGCCATGAATTTCAGAAACAAAGGATTTTCATTTCAATAAGACCCAAAAAGTACCTTGTTTACAAATTGAAACACGTACATGAAGGAGGCCAATGTTCAACACAAAACTATAGAGTGTAATGGATCTGTGACTGTGTGTAGGCCAAGCCATGGCTATCTTTGATAGAAATATTTAGAGTGAAAATGTATAAAGGCATGGATTTTTTGGGTAGCTAGTGAGAACAAAATTTAATATGAAAAAATGGGTAAAAGTGTGCCATGGAGCTGGTTATTACTTCATAATTTATGCAAGATATACCCACAACCACTAAAAGGAGTGAAGGAAATGAAGTCCGTAGAAAAGTAAAAATAATAATAATAATAATCTACAAAAGGGCCCATGTCCTATACCCAAGGTGAAACCCATGACCACGCACAACAAAGATACAAGGAGATAGCCATAAAAGACCTCCAGAAAATACATAGAACTCAAATATCTACATAAAACAAAATAAACTACAAGCAAGTTTGAGTCAAGTTCAAGTGAAGCTTGAAGTCAACATTTACATCCACCAACAGAGGAAAAAGATACATCAAAAACCCAGTTAGCAGTGGCTAGTGTTGATAATATGCAAAGAAGACACGAAGATAGCTCATTGTGGAGATTTTATCTCTTCAGAAATGAGATTCAAAAGATAAAATGTTCATTCTTTTCTTCATTTCGAGCTTGAATGGAGCATTTTTATCTACAAATATTGATATGAAAAAATAATTTAATGACAAACTAAGAACTTACCCAAGGTTTTGTTGTCAATTTCTTGTGGAAAATGACCATTAAACCTTGAGAAATCCTCTTGATTTGAAACCCTATGGTGGCAGAAATGAAGTTTCCAGAAAGTTGCATAGTAAAATGAAAAATGAAGTGAATGGTGGGTATCATTTTGCTTTAGGGTTTCATAACCCTAACTTTTTCCGACAAATGAATAAGTTTTGCTTTTCATTTTTAAATTCAAACTCACTATTATCTTTTGATAATAACATGCTAAGTCTTTTGACTTATGCTTTGATTTTTTTTTCAAAATGGCCAACACATGACCTTTATTTTTTTTGCATTCTTTTCAAAATGTAAAATATTTACCTTAGTGATATTTATGAATCACTTAAGTGCAAATATTGTTTTAATGCAAAACAAAGTGAAACTTTCAATGCATGAAGAAGGGAGATAAGAGATAAGTTTGAATTTATGCTCTTGCAAGTATCTAGGAAGAAGTTGGAGGAAGTTGAAGTAGTTTGCAAACATTTGGAGCAAATATAGGCATGCCTTTTCAATTTTGAAACACAAAAAGAAGATTTACGCATAAGTTTCTTGAGCCTTCATGAAAAGCTTGGTCAAATATGACTTTTTCACCCCTTTGGAGCCTTTTTGGAGTAGATATGTATGCTATATTTTTCACTTTATTGGGGCATCTAACCAAAGAAGTTTCCAGGTCCCTTTTTGATGGATCTTGTTAGGAGTTGAGTGATATAGTCACTTATGTGACTTCATTGTAATCAATTCTTCTTATGCAA
The DNA here is from genome assembly GCA_007258455.2 of Sequoia sempervirens. NCBI lineage: Eukaryota > Viridiplantae > Streptophyta > Pinopsida > Cupressales > Cupressaceae > Sequoia > Sequoia sempervirens. The sequence goes on from VDFB02341470.1 coordinate 112,512, forward strand.
TTTCCAGAGACAATGACTCTTGCAGTCCTTTTACAGATTTTTTGCAGTTTTGTAACTTAATTTTGGAGATGAAATTCAGTAAAGACCTTGGATATTATTGACTTGAAAGCTTTGCCTACTTATTCTTTGCATTTATGTGTTCAATTAGCTGATTGATCAAGTTATTAGTGAGGTAATGTTTATTTCCTTGTAGCTTTGTCTTAGGTTTTAGAACCTTTATGCAGGAAGTATGTTTATGTAGGTTACAAATTGTGTCAAAAGGTGTAAATGACTTTTGGATGTGAAATTAATTTTCCTCCTAGGAGTCTTAGCACTAGGACCTATTTGTGAAGAACTTTTGCAAGAATATACAAAATTAAATGTGCAAGTTTATCTTTAGTCATTGCAAGAAAGTGTATGAAATCTGGTTTCAAAGCCAAGTAATGTTTAGGTGCATCACCATAGGATTTAGTTTTCATTTTCATGAATTCCTTCTCCCTTTCCATCTACAAAATTAGTAGTTTTAGGTGACATCATAGGAATTCGGCCTTCTCCAGAGGTTGAACTCTATGTATAAGTAACCCATAGCTTTAGAGGTCTTCCCATGTTTCTCTGAAATGCTAAGTCCTGTAGCTTAAACTTGTTAAATCATGCAGCTTAGCTAGGGTGCAATTTTAGTAGATAACAGTTTTGGCACTCCCAGTCGAACTGTCGAATAGATAGTTTGGAAATTACATGTGTATTACTAGTTTTCGATATGCAACCAATAAGTTTCAGGCCTTTTAGAGGTTAATATCAGCATATGATGGTGACTCTGTGTACCCGTACATCATTGAGAACTTCAAAATATTGAGAAATCTGGTGTTTTTCTCAATATTATCAGCCTTGGGAGGTAGTTTGAACAACACCATGGTGACTCCAACCTCATAACAACTAGTTTCAGTAGTCCAATTATCTGCAATTAATAAGGTTTGTTGTTTAGGCTTGCTATGTTTCATGTCTTATCTCTACAATGTCTAGTTATCAACAATATAATGGTTATTCTCCTCCATTTCATGAAAATTTAAGTTTTTGGTCTCTAAATAGCCCTTCTCCTCATTGGAACAAGCATTCCTAGCAATCATATCATTCTTTCCACCCTCCCACCCCTTCTCAATTCCACTTATAGCATATTAATACCACTTTGAGCTAGCCCTATAGCCTCCCAAGTCAATCCCAAAATTCAAACAATACGGATACTAAGTTAGTTAGCATCAAGGAGATGTTGCTACAGTTTCAAAGGTATATGTTAGACATAGAAATAGAAAATGAGTATAACATGCAGCAAGAGGATCTTTCCTTTCAAGCTCACATTCATCAGCAAGAGTTGGAAGCACAAATATATGAGAAGGAATTGTTGGCTAGACAAGTTGCAGCTAAGGAAGAGTAGATGAAACACTTGCTTGCAAAATCCCAAAGGCTAGAACCCCAATTCGCCTTTTGTGTTCCAAGTCAACCTATGAAGGAGGAGGCCCCAAAGTACAAGGCTCCAAGTTTTAGGCAGGATGAATCTAGCATGGATAGCTACGATGAAATTGCTAAACTAGAAGAGCATGTGTTTTTAGTTCCAAGCTTCAAGTAGATTACTTATTCTCAAAGCTCAAAATTGATTGAAAATCTTCCTCAAGTGGAAGGTGCTTGTGAGGATGCATTTTTAGAATAGGAAGACATCAAACAATCTAAAGAATTGTTGATTGATTGCTATCAACAAGAAAACAAAATTTTGGATCATGAGGAAGGACATGAAACTGAACTTGATACTTTTCTTCAAGGTATGGATTTTGACTTCACTGAGCATGTTCTAAATGAGAGAGCTAATGTCGAGCTTTATGAAGAAATGTGTACATAAATAATTGGATAGTTTTGTTCAAAGTTGGATGTTGAGGAATCAATCCTATTAGAAGAAGTTGTCAATTATGGTGTTTCAGAAAAGCAGGTTCACAAGCTTGAAGAGGCGTTGAAACAACAGGAGAAGCCTCATGAACCTGATTTGTGACCTATCATAACTGGTTGAAGCAGTTTCCATTTTTGTTGTGCAGAGGAGCTTGAGACTATTAAACCAATTGAACTTTTTCCTTCTTTCGTTGAAGAAGAAAACAATGATTTGGGGTGTAATTCTTTGAGTGGTAATGAGAATTATAAGCAGCTTCATTTCTAGTGTATAAAAGAGCTAGAGGTTGATGTATTGATTGAAAGTATGTTGGAGGAAGCCATTTCATTATTCTCCATTGAAGGAATGAGTATTCATTTGGGAAAGCATGAGCATATTAAGGAGGTTACCACTTTTTCACCAAGTTAGCTGCAAGGATTAGACTTTTCTAGCCAATAGGGTGATAAAATGGAAGTCCATGAGCAAGAGATCAGCAAGGAAAGATCAATCTTTTCCCTTACAAGAGGCTATCCTATTAGATACTTGGCCAACATGGAGTCCAAACAAGCACAAATAACAAAGAACGAAAATATGACTAAAAATTTCATCTAGGATGCACTTGCTAAACAAGAGTATGTTCAACTCAATTATCCTCCCTTAAATAACATTACATATGATCTATTTAAGGAGGGTAGTGAATCTCTTTATCTTTTACAAGAGGTAGTGCATCAACTTCTTGAACCTATTTTTGTGTTTCATATGTTTTTAGCTGCCATCATGCACACAAATCACTGCATATTGAGAAGAAGGGGCAGTTATTTTAGTCTTCCTATAAATGGTTTTGTTTAAGTAGTTTTGTATCACTTTAGTGTAGGGTAGGTTTAGCTACAAGTTTCAATTCCCTGAGTTTTGTTCCAACATAGTTAAGTAGTTTCCCCTCTATAGTTTTTGTTTTCAATAAGTTCCCAAGTATTTTGATCAATCCTCATTGAGTTACAGTTATATCCAAAGCTATTGTTTTAGGACTATCTTTGAGTTTACTAAGTGACTCCATGCCCAATAGACAAGCCTAGGCAACTAGTTTTCATGTTTAGTCTAGGAAAACATATAGCAGATGTCACCAAAAATGTTACCAGATTTTCATCTATAGCTCAATCAGGTAGAGCTTATAGATTTGAATTTTAAAAAAAGGTGTATTTTAAATCTTTCCTATATTACATTCAAGTGCAAAAATGAAATAATCCAAAAAAATTACATTTACAATTTACTGCATTTATACAAGTGCATGTAACAGAAGAAGGATTCAAATATTTTCTGAACAAAGAACTAATCTTTATTGAATTTATAAATGCTCATTATCTCACACAAGCCGTTAGATTAACTTTACTTATTGAATGCCAATAAAGAAAAGTTTATACATGAATAAGTAAATGGAAATTAATGTGCATATAAGGAAACTAGTCATTGCATGAGAATGACTGGTCCAGGATGTGTCATCGTGTTCTGTTGCTGCCCTGAGCTACTTGTGTCCTTCCTAGCTCCATACCACTCCTAGTTTTGCATCTGGCAATAGAAATGATGTTAGAGCAATGCTCTAAACAATGAAAGGTCACTAACCTTACATGAAAAAAAACATATGCATGTATAAAATGATCTCCATGTGCATTAAATAAGCAATGCATACCTTGGATGTCCTAGAAAACAATGAAGTCATCAAGCACATCCAAAATATGCATTTATTTTTCTAATGTTTTTATTTCATCTGCAAAAACAAGAAAAGTATTGTTGCTGATTTGTTTCATTGAGTTACAAAATGTGGGTTAAAACGTGTCTCCCACAAGGGTTGAGCTTGGCATGCTAAGTTTTCAAATAATGAGCTCATTTCAGCTTATTTAAGAAGGAAATACGTTATCAAAAGTCATCATATCAATGTAACATGGAATGATAATACTTCATTTACATCATAAGAGTTGAACAAATATAGTTCATAAGAGTTGAGTAGAATGGGTTTTAAGTGGGTAGAAAGAAGAGTTCTAAGGATAGTCAAGGAGTGGTAGTTGTAGTCAACAATGATAGTAGTTCAAATAGCACATTCATCAATAAAAGACGTCAGGTGTTACCTCAGAATGCAACCAAGAAGATAGTTCATAGTAATACATACAGTGGCAGTTGCAAATGTAAAGGACAGAGCTTTTAAAGAATGAGATCAAAGGAGTGGTTTAAAATGATAAAGACAGTGGCGGGTTTAATGACAAATGCACATTCCACATATCAAGCAAGGAAATGATAATCATGAAGGCCAAATGACAGTCACTTGGTGACAATATTAAATCTTGCAATTAAATGGAGATAGTAGAGTTATGATGCAAGAATATAAGCCTAGAAGGAAGTCATATATTAAATTTTAAAGGACAACCTCTAACAGTGGAAAGAAGGAGCAAGCCTTATAATGTCTTATATTAGCATAAACAAATTATGTGAACTGTTATAAATGACTTGAGAATGAATCTAAATAAAGATGCAATGATTACAACACATGAGAAAGTAAAAGTTACATGAATATTATTCCATGAAGTGCAATAGGTGTTTGAGGACATATTACTTCAAGCATAGAGAGTCATTAAAAATGCTATAGTATTTATGAATATTCATGGTTTTTGTTGAGTCTGGGTTTGATAGTCATTATTTTTAGAACCCTAGAACTGAGCCAAAGATATGGAGAGTTTTATTTGCAATTAGTAAAGCAATGTTAAAAGAGAAATAATACATAAATGTTGATTTCATTATTTAGACACAAAGGATTCTCATACTTTTTACATCTAAATGGGCCATAATGTTGCTATGGGGCCATGAATTTTAGACACAGAGGATTTTCATTTCAATAAGACCCAAAAATTCCCTTCTTTACAAATTGAAACACGTGCATGAAGCAGGCCAATGTTCAACACAAAACTACAGATCGGGCCTCATGAAGCTAAAATACAGAGTGTAATGGATCTATGATTGTGTGTAGGCCGATCCATGTCTATCTTTGATAGAAATCTTTAGAGTGAAAATGTATAAAGGTGCGGGTTTTTTGGGTAACCCAGTGAGAACAAAATTCACTATAATTTTTTTTTTGGTAAAAGTGTGCCATGGAGCTGGTTATTACTTCATAATTTATGCAAGATATACATGCAACCATTGAAAGGAGTGAAGGAAATGAAGTCTGTAGAAAAGTAAATAATAATAATAATAATAATAATCTACAGAAGGGCCCATGTCCTATACCCAAGGTGAAACTCATGACCACGCACAATAGAGATACAAGGAGATAGCCATAAAAGACCTCTAGAAAATACATGGAACTCAAATATCTACATAAAATAAAATCAACTACAAGCAACTTTGATTCAAGTTCAAGTGAAGCTCGAAGTCACCATTTACATCCACCAACAGAGGAAAAAGATACATCAAAAACTGAGTTAGCCATGGCCAATGTTGATAATATGCAAAGAAGACACGAAGATAGCTCATTTTGGAGTTTTTATTTCTTCAAAAAAGAGATTCAAAAGATAAAATGTTCATTCTTTTCTTTATTTTGAGCTTGAATGGATCATTTTTACCTACAAATCTTGATATGAAAAAACAATTGAATGACAAATGGAGAACTTACCCAAGTTTTTTTTGTCAATTTCTTATCGAAAATCACCATTAAACCTATAGAAATCCTCCTGATTTGAAACCCTGTGGTGGCAGAAATGTAGTTTCCAGAAAGTTGCATAGGAAATTGAAAAGTGAAGCAAATGGTGGGTATCATTTTTCTTTAGGATTTCATAACCCTAACTTTTTCCAACAAATGAATAAGTTTTTATTTTCATTTTTATTCAAACTCACTATTATCTTTTGATAATAACATGCAAAGTATTTTGACTTATGCTTTCAATTGTTTTTCAAAATGGCCAACCCATGACCTTTTTTTTTTGCATTCTTTTCAAAATGTAAAATATTTACCTTAGTGATATTTATGAATCACTTAAGTGTAAATATTGCTTTAATGCAAAACAAAGTGAAACTTTCAACGCATGAAGAAGGGAGATAAGAGATAAGTTTGAATTTATGCTCTTGCAAGTATCTAGGAAGAAGTTGGAGGAATTTAAAGCTCAGTTGGGTATGTGTAGGATCATGATGAGCCAAAAAGTGGCAATATGATGGATATTTGTAGGGTATGTGGCTGACGACTTTTTTTATACCCAAAATTGATGAAATGAAAAGGGTTTTTAAAGGATATTCTCAAATTTCCACCAATACAAATTATACTTTACTTTGAATTTAATAAATAATTATTATTCATTTTCTATTTGAATTACAACCAAAGTCCTAATTGATAGGCTGATTGAAAAACATCTATAGCTTTCAAACAGTATCACATTTTTGGAATCCAAAAAATGCATAACATTCTATGCTTCGCATTCTATAGGATTAAAAAAAGAAAAAAATAATTTCATGAAGTTTTGACCAAGTTAAGGTGGTCAAACATACGAGTTTTTATATTTTTTAAAAGTTGAAATAAAACAATCATAATTAATTATTTACTTGGAAAAAAATTACAAAAAAATATGCATCACATCTAGACATGAGTCCTCTACTTATGTCTAAAATCTTATAAAAATATATCATCATTTTATTGTGGTTAGGGTGGTCAGACAGACACCTACTTCTTATTTTCCTTGAAATTTAAGTACCATTGCATTGAAATTTCAAATTTTCACCAAATAGATTTTTAAAAAAATAAAAAATACCTAGTAGTTTGGAAACTACATTCAATTTGCTACAGATTCTATTCTTACATATTTTTGAAATAATATAGATAACTTATTCAAATTTTTACGTCAAGTTTCCTAACTCTATTTTTTCTGAATTTTTTGCCACTTAAAGGCTTATTTTTTCCATGATGATCCTGTACATACCCAGTTTGCAAAAATTTGGAGCAAATATATGCATGCCTTTTTAGTTTTGAAACACAAAAAGAAGATTTAGGCATAATTTTCTTGAGCCTTCATGAAAAACTTGGTCAAATATGACTTTTTCACCCCTTTGGAGCCTTTTTGGAGTAGATATGTGTGCTATATTTTTGGCTTTATTGGGGCATCTTACCAAAGAAGTTTCTAAGTCCTTTTTTGATGGATCTTGTTGGGAGTTGAGTGATATAGTCACTTATGTGACTTCATTATAATCAATTCTTCTTATGTAATTTCTTGAGACAATGACTCTTGCAGTCCTTTTACAGATTTTTTGCAGTTTTGTAACTTAATTTTGGAGATGAAATTTAGTATAGACCTTGGATATTATTGACTTGAAAGATTTTCCTACTTATTCTTTGCATTTTTGTGTTCAGTTAGCTGATTGATTGAGTTATTAGTGAGGTAATGTTTATTTCCTTGTAACTTTGTCTCAGGTTTTAGAACCTTTATGCAGGAAGTATGTTTATGTAGGTTACAAATTGTGTCAAAAGGTGTAAATGACTTTTGGATGTGAAATTAATTTTCCTCCTAGGAGTCTTAGCACTAGGACCTGTTTGTGAAGCACTTTTGCAAGAATGTACAAAAATGAGTTGTGCAAGTTTATCTTTAGTCATTGCAAGTAAGTGTATGAAATATGGTTTCAAATCCAAGTAATGTTTAGGTGCATCACCATAGGATTTAGTTTTCATTTTCATGAATTCTTTCTCCCTTTCCCTCTACAAAATCAGTAGTTTTAGGTGACATCATAGAAAGTTGGCCTTCTCCATAGGTTGACCTCTATGTATAAGTAACCCACATCTTTAGAGGTCTTCCCATGTTTCTTTGAAACACTAAGTCCTATAGCTTAAACTTGTTAAACCATGCAGTTTAGCTAGGGTGGAATTTCAGTAGATAACAATACACTCCATCACCACTTTCACTTCCATCTCCTAACACAAGCAATGACACTCTCATAACATAACTTTTCCAAACTATTTCATCCCTTCAAAATAAAATTTCCACCATCAGTCAAAATCAAAATGGTCCACCCACATATTATGTAAAAAGTAGTCCCTTGTCCTTAGAGATATTGTGAAAATCAATGCCACAAGGTGTAGAGGTGCCTATATTTGAGAAATATGGAGGGAAGGGAGATCATTCTAACCATGTTAATTCCTACACCACCTTATGTAGTGACTTTGACATTGATGATAAACTATTGGAAAAAAATTCCTAGATCCTTGAAAGATACTGCCTTGGAGTGGTTCTCTTCTTTACCAAACAACTCAATTCGTTCATTCAATCAACTTGTTAAGGAATTTGTAAACCATTTCCAAGTGCATATGACTCCCAAGATGACCTTGGTCGATTTGGCATGAGATGCAAGAAAAAGGAGGATGAAAAGATAACTAATTTTATCTCACGCTATCAATTGCTTTATTCCCAAATTGATGTCAAGGTCCCTGACCCACACCTTCAAAATATTTTTATAGAAAAATTGAAAACTAAGATTCAAGACAAGTTGACCATGATGAAATTACGATCCTTCATTCACCTACGCACTTCCCTTCATGATTATCAAAATTTAGTTAGTAATCAAGATACAAAGTCCACCTCTAGCCGAATTGAGAGATTCGAACCCACAAACCAAAACAATTCCCAAACTTTTAGAAAAAAAAATAAAGGGTTCCTTCAATTCAACCCCCCTCAACAACCAACCCAAAATTTCAACAACCAAGTAGTTGTTGTCAAAGCCACGGTGCCCTTTAGTTATGGCGATCTGAAAAGACAATTTAATACTCCCTTGCCTAATACCCTTCATAACACAATGTCCCAACTTCTAGAACAACAAATGATTACCTTTCCTCTTGTCAAAACACTCAACCCTAATAATCCTTTTCCCATGATCTTTAAATCAAATACTTATTGCCACTATCACCAACAAAATCGACATGACACAGAACATTGCAAGCATATTAAACATCTTGTGCAAGACCTCATTGATTCTGGTTATCTATCTGTTGGAGGTGTTAGAGATCAAGGTAATAATTCTATTGCCCCTCCTAACCAAAACTTGCAAATTTTTACCAACCTAATGCCCAAACATATTATTTCATTTGTCAAAGCTAACAAAACTACAAAGAATGATGTGATGAATATTGATACAGATGATGAAAACAATGATTTTGTTCTATATAATGTTATCAACATCAATCCTATAGATGAAATGGTAGGGACGATAGATGTCATCCCTCGTAAGGGCCAACCCAAGAGTCCTCTTGACATTGCTTTCTCCTCTAAGGATATAATTAAAAATTTTCCCTATGGTCCTCTCTACATAGTTAGTCGTATCTATGACAAGCCCACTAATGGGATACTAATAGATCCCGCCTGTGGAGAGAATGTGATCACCGAAGAATTTCTACTTTTGCATGAACTCTATCAAGATGAATATGATAAACCAAAAGCATGGATCAATACACACAATGGTTTTGCATGCCCTACGATAAGATCGATCACCTTGCCATTACAAATAGAACCAAAAACATTGGATGTCACATTCTCCATCATCTGACAGTTAAACTAATTTCATGCAAAGCTAGGCCACCCATGGCTTCACTCCATGAAATTTTTCCCTTTGGTTGTGCATAAATGCTTAGAGTTTCCCTTTGACAATGAAATATTCATTGTTCACCATAGTGGCTTTAACCTGTTGTCATCTAAAGGAAACTTTTCCCTAGATGCCTTTTGGACCAAGCCCATGGAACCTATAAACTTCAAGAAGACTTCTTTTTCTCATCCTATCAAAAGTTAAATTCAAAGAAGATAGCAGAACTATCTCTTTGAAACATGTCCCCATCCACCTCCAAACCTCCCATCCTTGATGAAACCATGCTTGAACCTAAACAAGAACCAAAAAAACTAGACCAACTTAAAACAAAAACTTCACCCACATCCTACAAATGACCAAGAGATGATGAAACCAACCCCGTCACACCTCCTAGAATAAAAAAAGTTTACAAAGTCAAAGAGAAAGCAGTTGAACAAGTTCATGTGGTTTCTTTTGTTCCTCACCTTGGCAAAGAAAAGAAACCTATGGTTGATCAACCCGATCCTACAAAAATGCAACTTGAAAACAAAATCGAAAGAAATAGAGGTGATAGAGACCATAGGTGTATATGTCATGCCCTTGCTCATAACTTACATGAATAATTAAACAAAGAAAACCAAAATCCAGACTTGACTGAAGCAATGCATGATGACTCTACCACAAAACCAAAAAATTCAATGCAACCTCTACAACAAGAGTTGAACTCTTTCATTTCTTTATCATTTGACCTCCTATTTTGATCAACTTAGATTATGATAATGAGGTTGCTAAAATGGAAAAAGAGGTACATAATGAACTAAATGCATTGTTTTCCTCTTCCATGAGGGTATGTGCATGATCATCATGGAAAAAATAGGCCTTTAAGTGGCAAAAAATTTAGAAAAATTAGAGTTAGGCAACTTGACATAAAAATTTGAATAAGTTATCTATATTATTTCAAAAATATGTAAGAATAGAATCTATGGAAAATTGAATGTAGTTTCTAAACTACTAGGTTTATTTTAAAAAAGAAATCTATTTGGTTAAAATTTGAAATTTCAATGCAATAATACTTAAATTTCAGGGAAAAATAAGAAGTGGGTATCTATCGACCACCCTAACCAAAATAAAATGATAATATTTTTTAATAAGATTTTAGATATGAGTAGAGGACTCATGTCCCGATGTGATGCATATTTTTTTGTAATTTTTTTCTAAGTAAATAATTAAATATGGTTTTTATTACAACTTTTTAAAAATATAAAACTCATATGTCTAACCACCTTAACTTGGTCAAAACTTCATGAAATTCATTTTTTCATTTTTTAATCCTATAGTATGTGAAGCATAGAATGTGACATGTTTTGGATTCAAAAATGTGGTACCGTTGAAAGCTATAGATGTTTTCAATCAGCCTATCAATCAGGGCTTTAGTCGTAATTCTAATAGAAAATGAATAATAATTATTTATTAAATTCAAAGTAAAGCATAATTTATATTGGTGGAAAGTTGGGAATCTCCTTTAAAAACCTTTTTTGTTTCATAAATTTTGGGTAAAAAAAAAGTCATCAGCCACATACTGATGCAGAGGGTCAGAGACTTTGAAAGAAACACAAAGTTCTTAAGGTTTACAAAGATGCAATTTCAAACACTGTTCTAGGCAACCTGATGGAGACAAGCCTCAATGATGCACTTGTAACTTGTATGCTTTCCCTATGGACCCAAACCCTTGGAACACTCTTAAGAGACTTAAGAAAACTTGTCTTGAATGTTTACAAAGCCCCAAACCTCTGTCTCAAACAAAACTTCACTTTTTGCACCTTAAGTAGCCTTCTAGCCCAATTAGGCCTCTAGCGAAGGATTTTTGACTTTTCTCTCAAACTTTCCAAAGGAACCTCCAATATAATGATTGATTAAGTTGTGTTTTATGATGAAAAAAACATATCCTAACCCTGATAGCACTTGCTTCAGACAATCCCTTCCAAAACCTATTGTTTCCTCAAAATCTAGGCCTAATTAGCCCTCTTTTTCAAATCAACCCCTCTCCAAACTCAACTCCAGATAACAAGACCTTCAATAGTATCTTAAAAAATTCCCAAACCAAGGATTTTCAAGCTTCTAAGCTTCTATGACACCCTCAACACCCTCAAACACAAAACCCTCCATAAATTGCCTCAAAACTAGGGCTTCTTGGATTTTGGCCTTCCAAACACTTCCAGATCCTAATTTTAGACTTTTCACCAATAACTTAACATGTTTCAACTATTCCAACTCAAAAACACACCCCTCATTAAGGAAGATCTTCTACTGCTATACTTTAGCCCCTACTCTCAAGCACTTTGCATTGTGAAAACTTGGTGTACACCTTATGATCTTCCCTACCTACACATTAGCTTTTTAGGTTTGTATTATACATGTTAGAAGAGATCCATTTCAAAGGTTATAGCATCATTCCCTCTTGAAATGGATCAAACATCCATGAAAACTTTCAAAACTAGTGAAAATATGACTTTTCTGAGGACAGTCAGAAATAATATGCAAAGAATTGATTGTTGTTGCTTTCAGGACATTCAAATGTTTTTCAAAAAAAGTATATACAAGTCCTTAAACAATACAACTGAACAAAACTTCAATAGAAATCAAAAGATCATCAAAAGATCACAAGAAAAATGAAAAAACTGAAGTTTCTCTTGATTTTCCTATAGCAGTCCGTACAATACCTGTACCAGCAACCCAAACTCCATGGAAATTACTTTCCTAAGTTTATAGAACCTCTCCCCAACTGATCCAACCATTTTGGATTGATTTTATTGCATAATTATTGTTAAAACTCCTAAAACCTATTTACCCACCTAAAGTTGGAATTCAAAAATTTGAATCTCCAATTTGCAATTTATTAACTAAAAACCTTCTCAAAGCTATCACATCATTAATATTCACCTAATTTGATATGATTAAAACAATATAAACCTATCTAGACCCCTAGGACACTATTGGTCCATTTACATTTCATTTTGGTCCTAGGGTCCTTATTTGGACCCTCAGGACTTTTGACTCTCTTATTACATTCATCCTTTCCAAATGCCATTATAGGCTTCAAAATGTCATAATTAATGTCCTGAGATGGTTGATAGGTCTTCCTGACCCCTACAACCTCCTAACCTCTCAGGTGATCCATCAGAAGCTTGGGTGCCCCTGCACCATTCTCCCCAAGAAAGAAAAAGTTCTTGCCCCAAGAAGTATCCCACTCGTTGCCACCACAAGACTCCTTGCTCTCATATCTTTGCACCTTCAAATTACAAGGCATGTAATCTCCCAAAGTCACCTTCTTCTTTTTTTACGAACCTGCATTCTTTTTACTCAACATGTTAGTGTCAAAACTGTGTTTTGTTTCCCTTCCTTGCTGTCTGGTCTCAGTTTGTTCTTGTGCCCTCTTTCTGCCTCTATGCCACTGAGTTCTTTGTGAAGGAACACCATCCCTAGTAACCTCAACAATAGGGCATTCAACATTTCCAACCTTGATACTATCCAAGTCCCATAGATTCTAATTTTTAGGACTGTATACCTCATGTCTTTGCTGCAACTTATCATTTTTCTTCCAACCAATATCTTCTCCTGTCTCACCCTGCTTATTCACCTGCAAATGTTTCTCAAAATAGATCACAAAACTAGCATTAGACTGCTCCAAAGGCAAAGGCACCAATTTGTATCTATTATCTCCTTTGTGAACCAAATATGTGTTATGGAATCCCTCATGAAATGTCCTTCTAGTATTCTGCCATGGTCTCCCTAAAATGATATGACCACAAGTCATTGGAATGACATCACAAAGCACCCTATCATGATATGATCCAATTGAAAAATCTATGTAAGCCCTCTTATAAATCTCTACATGTTTCCTTTGAGTTACCCAAGTGGCCTTGTAGGGAGTAGGATGATCAAATGTTTCAATCCCTAGCTTGGTTACCATATCAATTGAAACTAAATTGCTATGTGAACTTGAATCTATGAGCAATCTGCATATCTTACCATGACTAAGACAATTGGTCTTGAAAATCGTTACCTTTTTCTCTTGATGAAGTCTTTCTCCTTGCTTGACCATAAGGAACTCACCATCAATCACAGGGTCTACCATAAATGTCTTTGGTTCCTCCTTCTTGTCTTCTTCTTCTTGTACTAGATTACCTCTGCTATCTCTGCCCCTATCAGATTGTTCCCATTTAGGACACTTGAAGGAAGGATTCCCTGGTTGATTGCAATTAAAACACCTACCTGTGAATGGGCCTCTACCTTGTCCAAATTTGGCTCCTCCTCTAGGAGTGTATCCATCTCTTTGATCTGAAACCACCTCTTTACCTTTGTCATTGCTGCTCTTATCATTGTTTCCTTGTCCTTGTTCTCTATTACCTCTTCCTCTGTTTGAACTACCTCCTCTTCCACCATTGTTTGACCTTTCTTGCTTCCTTTTCACCTTTTCTTCTGCTCTAATGGCCAATTGAAAACATTCTCCTAATTTCCTTGGCATCTGCAAACTAATCTCATCTTGTAAGTTATATCTTAAGCCATTGATATACCTAGATACTTTCTCATCCTCTTCTTCATAACCTCCTCTGATACCAAGCTTGTGAAATTGCTCAGTATAGGACATCACATCCATGTCCTTTTGTCTTAAATTCTGCCTCATCCTCTTCACATGAATGGTATAATTAGATGGTAGGAATTTCTCTTTGACCAAACTCTTCATCCTTGCCCATGTAGAAATTTTTTCCAATCCCCTAGCCATCCTATCATTCTAAAAACTAGTCCACCATGTCAATGTCGTACCTCTCAACTTGGTTTTGGAAAACTTAACCTTCCTCTCTTCACCCATCTCTTCAAACTCAAAATAGTTCTCTAAGGCATCAAGCCATCCTAACACCTCCTCACTATCCATCCTTCCTTGATAGATAGGAAAATCTATGTGAATCTTTCCTCCATGACCTTGCACTGCTTTCAACAATCTCAATAACCTCCTTTCCTCAGGGTCTTCTATCTCATCTGTTGGTTGTTCATGATTTACCCTCACATGCTCTTCATCTTCATCATTGTCTTCTTGGTCTTCTTGTTCTTCTCTCCTCCTACTTCTCTCAATACTGTTTATCCTTGCTTGCATTGTCTCTCTCTCCCTTCTCCATTGCCTCTCTTCCCTTGCTCTAGCTAGCTCTCTTGCTGCTTCTTGCTCTCTTCTTTCTCTCCTTTCCCTTTCCAAGATTTCCCTCAACTCCTCCAACTCTCTTGATAACTAATTTTTAGGTGCCATTGTTGTTTCTTCAATCCCTAAAGGACCTACTCACTGCTTTGATACCACTCTGATGTAGAGGATCAGGGACTTTGAAAGAAACACAAAGTTCTTAAGGTTTACAAAGATGCAATTTCAAACACTGTTTTAGGCAACCTGATGGAGGCAAGCCTCAATGATGCACTTGTAACTTGTATGCTTTCCCTATGGACCCAAACCCTTGGAACACTCTTAAGAGACTTAAGCAAACTTGTCTTGAACATTTGCAAAGCCCCAAACCTCTGTCTCAAACAAAACTTCACTTTTTGCACCTTAAGTAGCCTTCTAGCCCAATTAGGCCTCTAGCGAAGGATTTTTGACTTTGCTCTCAAAATTTCCAAAGGAACCTCCAATATAATGATTGATTAAGTTGTGTTTTATGATGACAAACAATATATCCTAACCATGATAGCACTTGCTTCAGACAATCCCTTCCAAAACCTGTTGTTTCCTCAAAATCTAGGCCTAATTAGCCCTCTTTTTCAAAGCAACCCCTCTCCAAACTCAACTCTAGATAACAAGACCTTCAACAGTATCTTAAAAAATTCCCAAACCAAGGATTTTCAAGCTTCTATGACACCTTCAACACCCTCAAACACAAAACCCTCCATAAATTGCCACAAAACTAGGGCTTCTTGGATTTTGGCCTTCCAAACACTTCCAAATCCTAATTTTGGACTTTTCACCAATAACTCAACATTTTTCAACTATTCCAACTCAAAAACACACCCCTCATTAAGGCATATCTTCTACTGCTATACTTTAGCCCCTACTCTCAAGCACTTTGCATTGTGAAAACTTGGTGTATACCTTATGATATTCCCTACCTACACATTAGCTTGTTAGGTTTGTATTATACATGTTAGAAGAGATCCATTTCAAAGGTTACAGCATCATTCCCTCTTGAAATGGATCAAACATACATGAAAACCTTCAAAACTAGAGAAAATTTGATTTTTCTGAGGACAGTCAGAAATAAAATGCAAATAATTGATTGTTTTTGCTTTCAGGACATTCAAATGTTTTTCAAAACAAGTATATACAATTCCTTAAACCATACAACTGAACAAAACTTCAATAGAAATCAAAAGATCATCAAAAGAGCACAAGAAAAATGCAAAAACTAAAGTTTCTCTTCATTTTCCTATAGTAGTTCATATAGTACATGTACCAGCAACCAAAACTCCGTACAAATGACTTTCCTAAGTTTATAGAACCTCTCCCCAACTGATCCAACCATTTTGGATTGATTTTATTGCATAATTATTGTTAAAACTCCTAAAACCTATTTACCCGCCTAAAGTTGGAATTCAAAAATTTGAATCTCCAATTTGCAATTTGTTAACTAAAAACCCTCTCAAAGCTATCACATCATTAATATTCACCTAATTTGATATGATTAAAACAATATAAACCTATCTAGACCCCTAGGACACTATTGGTCCATTTACATTTCATTTTGGTCCTAGGGTCCTTATCAGGACCCTCAGGACTTTTGACTCTCTTATTACATTCATCCTTTCCAAATGCCAATATAGGCTTCAAAATGTCATAATTAATGTCCTGAGATGGTTGATAGGTCTTTCTGAGCCCTGCAACCTCCTGACCTCTTAGGTGATCCATCAGAAGCTTGGGTGCCCCTGCACCACATACCCTACACATACCCATCATATTGCCACTTTTTGGCCCATCATGATCCTACACATACCCATGAGCTTAAATGACAAATCTCCTATAAAGAGTGTTAAACCTGGTGCTTCTCCTAGTTTGGCACTTGCTCTTTTCCCTTTGGCTATTTTCCTACCTTTGATATACACAGAACATGATTGGGAGGTGGATGACTTTCTCATAGGTTGACTCGCATTTTCCTTACTAGTCCTTTGCATTTTTTTTCATTTTCTTTTGTTGGATTGCATGTACATAATGTGATCCCCCATGACATTCTATTTGATGTTCTCTCTCTTTGTGGCATTCCTCTATTTTTACCTTCGTTCTTCTTTATGTCATGAATCGCTTTTGCTTTTTTATCTTTATCTTTTTCTTGTGTTTTCCTTTTTGGGATGACGTAAGGCATCGAGACATTCATGTCTCCTTCATGTTGACCCAAAAGGCTTTCTTTTTCCTTTTTATTTTATTTAATATTTATATTTTTCTTGTGTTTTCCTTTTGGAGATGATGCAAGGCATCGACACATTCATGTTGACCCAAAATGCTTTCTTTTTCCTTTTCCTTTTCATTTAATCTTTATCTTTTTCTTGTGTTTTCCTTTTGGGGATGATGCAAGGCATCGAGACATTCATATCTCCTTCATGTTGACCCAAAAAAATTTCCTTTTTCTTTCACCTTTTCTTTTTCATTTTCCTTGTGTTATCCTTTTCAGGATGACGAAAGGCATCGGGATACCCTATGTCTCTTCCATGTTGGCACAAAAAAAAAATATTTTTTTTCACTCTCTTTGTGTCATTCTTCTAGTTCTATGTGTATTTGTGGGATAATGATAGTTCTAAGCTCTCTAAAAACATTGTACAAAAGAACATACTAACCCCAAAACCATAGATCCCTTATGTGTTTGGTGTTTTCATTTTGGGGGAAACCCTTTCTTTTCCTTTTCTCTCACATGACGTAGCTTTACTCAGGAACATATGACTTAGCATAGGGCTTTCCAAGTTGGCTCTTGTTGATGGAGTTTTCTGCATAGCAACAACTCAGACAAGATACAACTATCCTATCTCTCTTGAAAGGTAAATCTCTATCAGCAAGCATCAAGAGATAGCCCCAAGGTCTCTAATGTCAGGTCTTGACAATGCATAAACAACTCAAATAATATGTGAAAACGCTAGTAATCACAAAGGGACCTTACTACAAACAAATACTGAATCTTAAGTTTTTCAGATTTTGCAATTTGAGGATACTTCAAATCCTAAATCTAACCAAATGACAAAGAAATAGCAAAAGATAAGGGTTTCAGAGATATTTCTAAAATTAACACTAATCCTAGGACTAACAATGCAAATGGCAAAATACTTGAAATGGACCAATCCCTCATAAACTAATTCCTGCTTGACCTAGATAAACCTGCAATCTTACATAAATAGTGCAATCTTCTAAGGCATGAAATATTTTCAGATCATGAACATTCATCCAAAACAACACTATTGCAATTAAAATGAACAAACATTCATAACTGAACTAAGCACAATGAATATTAAAGTCCAGGCTAACTTTACAAAGTAACTAACAGTCAACCAGCTACAAAAATTATGGACTAGGGATTGCTACAAACATTTCAAGCATTAAACCATAAATACCATTGAATCATCTAACCTTAGATCTAACATATATCAAATAATCTTCAACAATTTCAAAAGATAGAATCATAGGAACTATGCCAGATAAAACTAACACAAGGACACCAAATCACAATGCCTTTACTTGCATTAAATCATCCAAAGTAGCAACAATTCTAGTCTTCTATTACAACACTTGCTTGAAAATAACCTAACTACTAACTCCTTGCTCTAATGCTTAATTTGCTCCAATGTAAAACTATCTATCCCTTACAAATGAGGAAAAACGCCATATTTATAAAAACCCCTCAAGATATGTCAGCCCAATTAGGGTTACAATAACAAACGAACACAAAATAAGTCCTCCCAAGGAGTTCTAGAACAAAATAAAATAGCATTAAATGGTTGAGACTCATCCAGGTCAGCCTGGCTTCTCCAATGTAGTTTGGTCTACTACATGTGAATGATGAAGAGGAAATAATGGGGAAGCACAAATTTTGATGTGGTATTGCATTAAATTCTTTCCCCTTTGTCCTTGTCTCACCCCATTTTATCTTGTATTATCAAAAATACCTTCTCCAAGTGAGCCAAAGGTGGAACAACCAACACCTTAATTCTCCTCTCAATAGACTTAATATCATCCCTTAATTGTTTAATGGTTTTATCCCAATCTATCTTTAGGGCTTGATATTTATCCATTCAACTGCAATGTAAGTAGTTGCATCATCTAGTTGGTGCTCAGTAATTGGGCCATCATTGACTAGAGAATATACATCACGCCACCATTTCCTGAGTTTCTCTAGATTCATGTGTTTTGGGGCAAACCTTTTCCTTCCTGTCATGATCTCAAAGAAATAGATACATTCATTGTAAATATTTGTCAAGGTGCCCTCTATTTGCTTTCCTTGTTTATGCACCTTCTTTAAGACCTTCTACCTGATTTGTAGGACCTCATGCCATTCCCAAGGTTCTGCAGCTTTTGAAGAAGGAAGGACTCCATCACTAACTAGCTTTTCCTCAATGTATTCCATAATTGTCCTAGTTTTCTGTAGTAGGAGATCTACATCTTCTTTATCTTGAGCTAGCACACTTTTCAACCACTCCATAGATCTAATGGCATCCCCACCAATTGATATAATTTCCTTGATGGAGTCATCTCTTTTAGTTCCTACCCCTTGCAACTAGTTTAGTGTGGCATGAGTAGTAGTTTTCATCTTTTCCAACTCAGTTATGGTTTCCTCTAGCAAGATATTTGTTGTAGATGATGAAGAACTGATATGGCTGATAGATTTCAAGGGTTTCATCAAATCTTGTAGATACTTCTTCAATTTCTCATTCTCCTTCTTCAACTCTCTTATGGTTTGCACTTATTTCCTCAATCTACCCAAGATTGTAGCACTAGATCCCTCATATTCTTCGATCTCCTATTCCATGGAGGTAGGCCCTAAGTTAATAGTTTGCATACTATAATCACTACCAGTCACATCATCCTTATTCTTATCAGGAGCAAGAGTAGCAATGTGGATCACTCTATTATTTGCTTCATCTCTCTTAATCTTTGAAATGACCCTAGCCTTCTTCTTTGTTTTACCTTTCCCAATTTTGGCCAATAAGTCATCCCAATTCAGGAGAGTGTCATCCACTACTATCTGTTTACTCTTCAATTCTCTATCCAGCCAAGCAGAAATAGTGGATCCTGATTGAAAATTACCTTTCTCATCCTCATCCTGCTAACCCTTAGATAAATCCTCATTCATATTTTTCCTATCAGGAGTCTCCTTAGTCCTATCTTCCTTGTCACCCCCTGCATTCCTACTCTTTTCTTCATCATGCTTCTTTCCTACATACTCTAGCGAAGGAGTCTTGGTTGGAACTTCCTCCCTCTCTAGAGGTCTATCTTCCCCATGGTCAATGGGTGAGTCCTCATAAGTCACCAAAGGAGACTACAATATCTTCTCTATTTTTTCCTCCGCATTATAGAGCCCACCTTACTGGAATCCTTCCCCTCCTTGATTTTGGCTATCCTCTACATCCTTAGATTTGCTTGGTGCATCATAAGGCTCGTGAAAAGGAGGGGCATCATCATGTTGTTCTATGGTAAGGGAAAATGAGGGAACATCCTTCTTTGGCACACCATCCTTGGGAGAAGGAGTTCTTGACCTTCTTGTGCATACCTATGTTTTCTCTCCCGAACTCTCCACATTCACTACCGGTGGGCCAACTTCATCCTCTTCCTTGGAAGATTCCTTCTTCTTTTGAGACAATATCACTATTCTTCTTCTCTTAGGCATGGAAGCACTACCTTCATCTCCCTCTTCCTCAGGTTCCTCCTTTGTAGATTGCCTTTCCTTTGAAGTATGTTTTCTTTTCTTGGAAATAGATCTCCTTTGCTTATGTCCTTCTTCTGCTTGAGCATCCTTAATCTTTATCTTGAAAGGAGAGCTCATCCTAGCCTTACCTTTAGGATCCTGCTCAACTGACTCTTCAGTGGTAGAATGAGACTCCAGGTCTCCCATTAAGTCATAGGTGCATTGCACGCCTTCACTTTCCAATTCCCAAATCTTGTGCTTAAGCCATAACTTTGTGTATTTAATCACTAGGGCCATGACTTGTTCCAGTTTTTTCTTTTCCTCCTCTAGCTATTCTATTTCACCAATTTATTTATCCTTTATAGCTTCATAATCATGGCCCTGAATCACATCTCCATCATCATCTATCTAATCCGGGATTACTTTAACATTGTACAATCTAATCAAATTGACTGGAAGCCTAGAGAATTTCTTCTTTCTGATCTCAAACTCATCTTTGCAGTTGGCTCGGTAGTCTTCTATGTCATCCTTGTTGTTGTATTCCCTACTAGCCTTCTTTTGGGCTTCACCAGTTCTATAAAACCTAGGCCTCTTGGAGTCGAAAAATAGGCCCAAAGTTCTCATCTCCTCCTCAGAAAAATGTGTTATATGTATAGAAGAGAAAGCCTCATTACTACCTATCCTGAGGGGAAAGTCATTACCAAACCCTGTTTTGTGCTTCTCTTTCTTGACTATGGCATCAAAGTTGCATATCTGCCTTGTGACTTCCAGGAGTATGAGGTGGTCGGTAGGATAGCTAGGAAGTCTGTAAGGGGCTATTTGGAAACCATCTATCCTTATGTAAGAAAAGGTGGGGAACTATATAAACCAAGCCCCATACTTCTTGATCAACTACTTAGCCTTGTTAGATATTCTAACATGCTCTGCACCTTGAAGCGGCCTAGTGATGTACATGGTGAATGGATCATTCACCCTCCTATAGTTTTATTTTCCTAGGTGTAGCTATGGGTGGACTTCATATATTACTTCCCACCCAAAGATACCTTGGATATCCAATCCTTTGTATGGGTGGAACCTGGCAAGTGCATAAACTAAGTAGGACATCATGGTGAAGCTCTTTGTCTACAACACATTGCATAATTGATCATGTATCATGGCACTTATGATGCCTTCCCAGTGATAATCAATATTATGCTCCATCCTTACTATAATGAAGAACATCCAATTCTCAAAGACTCCTATAGTTTTCAAGCCCATTACTCTATTGAGGAGTGTAACTACATCATAATATTCTGACTTGAATTTTTCCCTAAATAATTATTTTGGCAATTTTGAGATGTGGAGCTTAGTTTTTTCCAACCAAGAATTAATCACCTATAGAGCCTTGTTGGTATCATCCTCATAATACTTCTTAGCCATGTCCAAATCAAAGGCCACCACATGAGACCTATCAAGCATGTCAAAAGTCTATGCCACTGAAGGAGGGGAGAAGTTAGCCATGGTCCTGCCTTAAGGACCAATCACCCTCTGAGTGCCCTTGTCATAATGTCTAGCACACTCAAGCACCAACTCTTAACACTGGAACATGGGAGGGAACCCAGCCACATGAGCCAATCCTGAATCCAATATCCTTCTAGCCAACAGGGGAAGGTTTTGTGCTACCATCCTTGCTTTGAATTCCTCATAATCCCATCTACCTATATTGGTATCACCAACTTCAGACCAGATGGAGGAAAGCTTAGACTCAAGAACCCTGCTCTTTATGTCTATCTTGATTCTCTCTACCTCAAAGATAGAAGATCCTTCAACACTTAAATATGTCTACTTTCCCATTGTCTTGTTGGCCATCACTCTACTTGATTTAGCTTACATCCAGCAAGAAACCACAATAAATCCCCTTTATAATATCAACATCGAGGTTAGCCAACCACATACAATATGATTATAATCAATCAACCCAAGGCTATGATTAAAATCCCTTAAACTTAACATAAAGAACAATCATTAAGAAATTTGAGATTTCGAGCAATCCGGGGAAATCAAGCCAGGGAAGAAATCCAAGGAATTCCCTACTAAGCGTATTTTAACGATAAAACATGGTTATCCAAAATTTACTTATCACAAGATGAAGGAAAAGTGTATAACATCTTTTAAATGATTCAAATCATGCATTAGATACTAAACCCATAACATTGCATTCATTAACTTTCAAATCCTCCATACTGTGAGACTATTTTGGGAAAATCTGCCTGGGAAGGAAATTTGCAAGGTACGTGAAATTCTGGGCTTTGCACACATCCGGGAAAACAAGGAGGCACAAAAGAAATTGAGAAATTTTGAAGGTGCGGGAATTCTGCAAAGGCCCTGAAATCCTGAAAACTAACGCATCTCACAATTTCGCCCAAAATAATCAATCGATCAAGAATTTGAGGTTTTTGGGCTCAAATCTAATTTAATTTGAATCTCTTATCAATTGTCCATTAGTTCTCAACATTCCCAGAGGCCTATTGGTGAAGGTTGGTGATGCCCTAAATTTAACCATCAATTTCTTAAGGTTAAAACCCTAAAATTCACCATTAACATAGTGGAGTTAGCTCATATTTAGATTGCTTGTCCTATTAAACATAAAAATGGGTCATTTGAAATAGGCCTAGGTGAGTTTCACCTGCATGGAACTGAAATCACACGTTTAAACTTCCCTCATGGCTGACAATCAATCAAGCTCAAAAACCCTAAAATCAAATCGATCTGAAGCAATCATACACGCAAGGTTGAGTTTGAAGATGAAGTTGGCATTGTCAAAGATTAACCAAGGGGTGCATCTTCTAGACCTCCAAAAATTATGAAAACATTTGTACAACCGTAGCTTTAAAATGCTTGATGCCAAACATGTAAAATCTAGACTCCACGCATACCCAAGACGCTAAAGAATCATTCACATTCAACAATCAAAAGTAAGGATTTAACGAATACATACCATTGATGAAGTGAATTCTATTATATTCAACGACTAGTAACAAGATTTGATGTCTTAGCAAATAGCAGCAACAATGATCATGCCCAATAAATTCACCACCAAATTCAAGAATCCATAAGTTCAAATATCAAATGAAACCAAGCACTCAAGATCAAATCCCTTAGATTAGTAGAAGACAAATGAAAAGACCTCAATGGAAAAAGAATTCCCCACAATTGACTAAATACATGCCGCAGAAATCCTATGATCAAGCATTAATGCCATTGACAAGACAACCAAAACCAGAACCTGGGAATTCGATGAGGTGCAAGAATTTCAAAAAATATGATCGACACAGAATTCTGCAAAAGACCAAAATCTCTGAATTATAGCGTAAGCTCCTCCTCATTGGGTTTTCAAGGAAACCAGAGAATTCCTCCAGAGGAGGAAAATCCTGAAATCAAAGGAAAACACTGAAATAGCCTAAAACATAAGACTTTCAACAAATAACACAGAGGGATCATCAATGAAAGCAAGATAAACATTCAAGCACATGCCGAAGCAAGAAAATCTTCAAAACCAAAGGGCCAAAGCATCAGAAATTAGAGCAAAAAAAAGGGGGTTCCTACTTTTAGTGGGGCATGTGTGCGAAAACTGCACAACTCTCATGTCTTTTTTTTTCTTATTTGCATTTTTTATTTGCTACTTTAAAGTAATTGCTCACAGTATATTGTTTGGAAATTCCTTTAAAGTGGGGGCATACATTGGCATTATTCTTTTGCATTTTCCTTTTTCTTGGTTCTTATTGTATCCTTCTTACTTCATATGATGCATTTGTTGCTTTGTGGATGACATTGGGTATAGTGTCCTTACAGAGCGTAATCTCTCTTAGCATATTGCATTCCTCTCAGTGGCTTGATCCAACACACTGCATCACCTAAGTTACAAATTTTCTATTCTCTAATTGGTCCTCTCTTGGAGACATTAGGCACAATGTTCTTGAAATGTAGAAAAATGTGTGCTTTCTTTTGCTTCTAGGGTTTTGGACCTAAAAGGAGAAAGACCCATTATTCAACATTTCACTCAAGAACAAACCCTTGAGATTTCAATACAAAGGAGATTGAAATCTAACAAAGGGAAGGTACTAGGGATTGAATGATAACTAATGAGGGGTTCACCACCAAGTGTAAACTTGGAAAAGAAAATGTTGGAAAACACAGTGTGATATGCAAAATGACCTAGAAATCACCATGAAACAAAACAAAAAGCTACAAAACTAAAAGTGTGCATCTAGATTCTAGAGAGAGATGGAATGGACCTCTAAAATCCTGAAATTATTGCTTTTTAGGCTTGGTGGGACTCATTCGCTATTCTGGGCGAATCAATCCTAGTTCTGGAAAACTATACCAAAGCAAGTTTCAGCCAAATGGGTATCCAAATCTGCAAAGATCTCTAAAAAATCATACAATGGGATTCATTTGCCACTTTTAGTGAATGAGTCTAGTCTAGATTTTTTGGAAATTCAAAGTTCTGATCTACACTTCTCAATCTACTCTTTTTGTTCTGTAGTGTAGAAAAATGTATCTCTTTACCATTTCACACTTGTTTAGGCTTTCCTTATTCAAATTTATGCTTCTTTATTCCTTAAATGGTCCCTTTTTCCCCACTTTTTAATTAAATATTATTTTTATTCAAAAGTTATCTTTTCCCTCTTCTTCTATAATTAAATAATTATTTCAATTATTTAACTATTCATTACCCTTTTCTTCTATAATTAAAAAAATCTTATTTATTTAATTATTTCCTACTTTCACTCCGATATTAAATAATATTTGGTCATTTCCACGACTTTTGAATTAAATATTATTTTAATTCAAAAGTTGGCTTTTCCCTCTTCTTCTATAAGTGAATAATTATTTCAATTATTTAATTATTCATTAGCCTTTTCTCTTTATAATTAAATAAATGTTATATTTATTTAATTAATTATCCTTTCTTTATCTCCACAATTAAATAATTATTTTAATTATTTAATTATCCCTTCCCTCTCCATTAAATAATTGTTTTTAATTATTTAATTTTTAACACTCCACCTTTCCTCTATAATTAAATAATTATTTTTAATTATTTAACTATCTAATTATTTATTCTCACCTTTCTTTTTAAATAAATAAAATCAATATTTTATTTATTTCTCCAATTATGGCCACCTAAATTAAATATTTTTTATTATTTAATTTTCTCCATCAGCCTCTTTTTTTGTGTCAGTCTTATCTTCCACCCCAAGTCTTTATCTATCCATGTCTTTCTTCTCTCAATTAACCTCCACACTTGACTAAATTATTTTTTAATTTAATCTTGGCCCTTGATAGGGATCCTTATTCTATCCACTCACTTAACTCTCCTCCATAAAAGGAGACCTTTCATCCATCCATTATCAAAGTATCATCAAGCCTACATGTTGTCAAGTCATTTAATCATTTATGAGGCATTCAAGTGCAAGATTTTCTGTCAACTATTGCAGCAATTCAAGATCCTTCATCATGGAAAGTATCTAATTGCATTGTTTCATGTTTCATGCTTTATTATCTTTTTCATCATTTTGGTTTAATTACCTAAATGGGGTTTGACCAAGGCAAATCCCCAATCCCTAACAATCAACATTTTCTCTCTCTTCCTTTGTGTGATTGTAGATTTATATGCTTGGATGGCTTGGACATGATTGAAGAATAGGTTTAAAACTTGATGAAGTCATCTCCCTACTGGAAAGGTCAAAATATACACAAAAAGCCTCTTATAGCCTTAGAAATCAAGGTTTCAGATTTGAACACCTAGAGGAACAGAAAGAGCAAATTGAGAGCTATAGATTCCATTTTTGAGTTTTCAAAAAATTCAAAGTGGACTCATTCACCAACTGTATATTTTTTTTAGATTTTTCTACAAATTTGAGTACCCAGTTCCCAAAAACTTATTCTGGCAGATTTTCCCCAAAGCATGACTAAGTCGGCCAAATTGGTGTATGAGTCTGTGTTGTCCTCTATAGTAGATTCCTCAGGATTCCAGAGCTCCATTCCATCCTTCTCTAGCCTCCAGGTGTACATCTCTAGTTTCATAAGTTTTCATTACAGTTTACTTGCATTTCTAGGTCTTTTTGCATACTACACTATGTTTTCAAACATATTGCATTTTCTTAGTTTTGCATTAGTAGTTAATTTCTTTTATCAGTTTTCAGCATCTAGGACATTCCCCTTTGATAGATTTCAATCTCCTCTGCATTGTGATCTCAAGGGCTTAATCTTGAGTGAGACATTAAGGTTTTTGGTAGCTCTCTCCTTTTAGGTGCAAAACCCTAGAAGTGTAAGAGAGCCTCACATTGCCAAAAATCTTTGATTCATTTTGGTTCTTCTACTTTAAAGAAATTTCTCACAGTGATGGTGTAGCAACTCCTTTAAAGTGGGGGCATACATAGACAACATCTTTTGGAAAATTTCATGGTGCAATTTTTCTTTTTTATGATATGTCCTCTTCTTGGTGGTGTCATTGGGCTTGATGCCATCCAAGAGTGTATGATCTACTAGTATGGCATGATGCGAATGAGGCATCCCATGGGTGAATATTTGACACTTTGACTTGTCCTCTCTTGGAGACATTAGGCACAATGCTCCCTAAGAAGAAGACCTTACATGAAAAAAGTAAAATCTCCTTTAACAGAATTTTTACATAACATTCAAAAGCATTTACAAAAGGGTTTTCATTATGGTGCCTTATCAAAGTTATCAAGAGGTATAAATTTGGTATGGTTGAGCGGGAAGCCCAATATGAGGCATGACTTTCCCCATAGCCACCTATGTGTTTGTGAGTGCATACCATCCATGAGTGTATGTTTCTCACCTTTTAGAACTTCTCACACGACAAACAACCAAGAATTTTGTTGCCTCGAAGTGAGTATGAATTTTTGGACAAATAGCCTAGATCTGATCCACATCATATTGGAAAAATGGTTGAAGCTTGATCCACCTCATTCTTATTTCTATTTCTTTTCATTTTCCTTTCTTTTAGTTCTTTCCATTACATGTTTGTGTATCTTGTTCTGCTGCATATTATACACCTTGTGTGTTTCCTTTTGTGCTCATGTTGGTTTGACTTAGGATCTTGAATCCTAGGGACTTGACATCTACCTTAATCTTTGTCATCCTTTGTCATCCCCATTCGTACACTTGGACCCCTCTTGAATGTCTACTTTAGTGTGAGTTTGAAGCAAGTTCATCCTCTCACTAAAGTGGGAGATAAATGTAGCATAGAAAAATGTATCTCTTTACATTTTCACACTTGTTTGGGTCTGCCTTATTCAAATTTATGCTTCTTTATGCCTTAAATGGTCCTTTTTTCCCCCACTTTTGAATTAAATATTATTTTAATTCAAAAGTTAATTTTTCCCTTTCTTCTATAATTAAATAATTATTTCAATTATTTAATTATTCATTAGCCTTTTCTCTCTATAATTAAATAAAAGTTATATTTATTTAATTATTTATCCTTTCTTTATCTCCCCAATTAAATAATTATTTTAATTATTTAATTATTGCTTCCCTCTCCATTAAATAATTGTTTTTAATTATTTAATGTTTAACACTCCACCTTTCCTCTATAATTAAATAATTATTTTTAATTATTTAATTATCTAATTATTTGTTCTCACCTTTCATTTTAAATAAATAAAAACAATATTTTATTTATTTCTCCTATGATGGACACCTAAATTAAATAATTTTTATTATTTAATTTTCTCCAACAGTGTCTTTTTCTATGCTAGTCTTATCTTCCACTTCAAGTCTTTATCTATCCATGTCTTTCTTCTCTCAATTAGCCTCCACCCTTGATTAAATTATTTTCTAATTTAATCTTGTCCCTTGATTATGATCCATATTCTAGCCACTCACTTAACTCTCCTCCATAAAAGGAGACCTTTCATCCATCCATTGTCGAAGTATCATCAAGCCTACATGCTATCAAGTTAATTCATCAATTCTGAGGCATTCAAGAGTAATATTTTCCATCAATTGTTGCAGCAATTAAAGATCCTTAATCATGGAAAGCCTCTAATTGCATTGTTTCATGTTTCATGCTTTATTATCTTATTTCATCATTTTGTTTTAAATACCTAAACGGGGTTTGACCAAGGCAAACCCCCAATCCCTAACAATTAACATTTTCTCTCTCTTCCTTTGTGTGATTGCAGATTTAGGTGCTTGGATGGCTTGAACATGATTTAAGAATAGTTTTCAAACTTGTTGAAGTCATCTCCCTATTGGAAAGGTCAAAATCTACACAAAAAGCCACTTACAGCCTTGAAAATTGGGGTTTCAGATCTGGAAACCTAGAGGAACAAAAAGAGAAAACCAAGAGCTATAGATTCTACTTTTGAGTTTTCAGAAAAGTCAAAGTGGACTCATTCGCCATTAGTGGCAAATGAGTTCCACTGTACATTTATTTTAGAGTTTTCTGCAGATTTGAGTACCGAGTTCCCTGAAACTTATTTTGGTAGATTTTCCCCGAAGCGGGACTAAGTCACCCAGATTGGCGTATGAGTCCCTATTGTCCTTTGTAGTAGATTCTTCAGGATTTCGGAGCTCCATTCCATCCTTCTCTAGCCTCCAAGTGTACATATCCAATTTCATAAGTTTTAATTATAATTTATTTGCATTTCTAGGTCATTTTGCATGCTACACTATGTTTTCAAACATATTGCATTCTTTTAGTTTTGCATTAGTAGTTAATTTCTTTTATCAGTTTTCAACATCTAAGACATTCCCCTTTGACAGATTTCAATCTCCTTTGCATTGGAATCTCAAGGGCTTATTCTTGAGTGAGCCATTAAGGTTTTTGGTAGCTCTCTCCTTTTAGGTGCAAAACCCTAGAAGTGTAAGAGAGCCTCACATTGTCAAAAATCTTTTATTCATGTTCCTCTAGGTGTCCGGATCCAAAACCCTAATTTTCAGGACTGTAAGTGACTTTTTGTGAAGATTTTTACCTTGCAAATAGGGAGATGACTCCAACAAGATTGAAACCTATTCTTTAATCATCTCCAAGCCTTCAAAGCACTTAGATCTATAATAACACAAGGAAAGACAACAAAAGTGTTGATTGTTAGGGAATCGAGGTTTTCCTTGGTCAAACCTCGTTTAGGTAATTAAACCAAATGATGAAATAAGATGAAGCATGAACATGAAATAATGCAATTAGAACCTTTCCATGATGATGGATATTGAATTGCTGCAAAAATTGATGGAAAATCTTTCTCTTGAATTCCTCAGAATTGATGAATTAACTTGACAGCATGTAGCTTTGATGATACTTCGATAATGGATGGATGAAAGGTATCCTTTTATGGAGGAGAGTTAAGTGAGTGGATAGAATAAGGATCACAATCTTGAATGCTATCTTGATGACCTCGTGAAGACTTGAAATGCCTAACTAGTGCTTGCTTGACTTGAGAAAATCAATGTATGATGTTGGTTTTATGAAATAATGATTTGGAAGCTTGCTTATATAGGAAAGGCACTCAAGTGGTCATTATTTTGATCCCCAAGGCCGAAATTCATCAAAATTCAAATTAGAATTATAATTTTCCTGCTCAATTTTGAAAAATTCCCCAAAAGGGACTCATTTGCCACACTTGGAAAATGGGTCCCACCTAAGGGTACTCATTTTCCCAAGGTGGTGAATGAGTCCCACCTTGAGGTTTTTGAGGTGGGTCTTTAATATTTTAGGGTTTCAAAGTGTTTTGATCGAGATATTAGTCAAACTAAGCCTCAGGATGAAAAACTAAGGGGCCTAGGGGCCTATTAATGATTATATAAATGGTTATTATGGCTAGGGACACAAAGTTCAATATGAAAATGTGGTTAATTATACTTTACAACATTAAAATGAGGTCCAATTAGCCTAGAAAGGAACAAGATCCAATGTGAATGTGTAAAACACATTACAACACTAGATTAGGGTAGAGTTAAGTTAATTTAGCTTAAAATGGGCCCAAGATCTAATGTGGATGTGTAAAACACCTCACAACACTAGACCAATGTGACATTAAGTTCAATTTATCATTAATTATTCTTGAATCAAGCAAGGTGCACTTTTTTCGACACTACATTTAGCCCCCAATTTAGTGAGAGGATGAACTTGCTTCAAACTCACACTAAAGTAGACATTTAAGAGGGGTCCAATTGTACCAATGTAGATGGTCTAGGATAACAAAGATGAAGGAGGCGGTCAAGCCCTCAGGATCCAAGATCTTAAGTCAAATCGACATAAGCACAAAGGGACACACACAAGGTGAATGATTTTCAGCAAAACAAGATACACAATCATGCAATGGAAATAACTAGATGGAAGAGAAGTACAAATGAGAAAAAATAGACAGTGGAGCAAGATTTGACCATTTTTCCAACATGATGTGGATTAGATCTAGGTTGTTTGTCCTAAAAAATGCATACTCACTCTGAGGTGACTGAACTCCAAGTTGTCCACTGGTTAAGAAGTCCTAAAAGGTTAGAAACATACACTCATGGTGAGTATGCACTCACACACATGCAAGTGGCTATGGGGAAATTCATGCCTCAGATTGTGCTTCCTACTCAACCATACTGAATTTATACCTCTTGATAAATTTAATAAGGTGCCACAAAAAGAAAACTAGTCTTTCGAACTTCATGAAACAAGCAAAACTTCATATGCTTGGAGCTCATGAACAAACACGATGGCTCCACAGGCATGCAAGTTGCATTATGCAAGGTTCCCATATAAAAAAATGCAAAGTGCAACATGCAAAGGATGTTCAAAGGAGTCTTGTTTAGTTCATGCGAGGTCTATAACTTAGGGAACATTGTGCCTAATGTCTCCAAGAGAGGACTAATCAAAGAATAGAAGATTCACAACTTAGGGGATGTAGTGCATCGCATCAAGCCACTAAGAGGAATGCAATATGCTAAGATAGATCATGTTTATTGAAGGACATTACACCCAATGTCATCCACAAAGTGACAAAATGCGTCGTATGAAGTAAGAAGGTTGCACTAAGAACCAAGAAAAGAAAAAATGCAAAAGAATAATGCCAATGTATTCCCCCACTTTAAAGGAATTGCTAAACACCATGTTGTGAGCAATTACTTTAAAGTATAAAATGATAAATGCCAATAGAAAAGGAGGACACGAGAGCTAAAATGGAAAGCCCTATGCTAAGTCATATGTTTCCGAGCAAAGCTACGCCATGAAAAGGGTAGTATGTCACATGTGCACCAACTTAAGGTATGTCGTCCACATCCCAAGCTTGCTCTTATATGTTCATGAAAGGTGAGAAACTAGCCAAAAGAGGCAACGACAAGTGACATACGAGAACAAGGATAAATAAACCCTTTCCCCCACTTAGTGTAGGATAAGGGTGAGCCAAATAGGATGAAAGTAAGTATAAGTTGGAGGAATTAGGTGCTTCAACACAAGGAAGAGCACCACACTCCTTTAGATGTTGAATTTGGTTGTTTAAAGTCTTAGATGAAAGTGAAGATAAGGGAGATAACCCTAGATTTTTCTTGAAAGAGTATGATATGTCAATTTGCTTCATGTTGTGCTTGTACTCATGTGTAGGAGGGAGATTGTATCCAATTCCATAATAGTCTTTCAATTCATATGAAGGGGCTTTGTGCTTTTGGGAAGGATTGGTTTCTTCATGAGAACACAAATCCTTTTTAATGTTATGTGTCACCCCTTCATGAGGGATGTGAGTTATATAGCCCCCATCACCACCATGGGGTAATGTTGTAGAACTAAGTTGAGAAAATGAAACACAAGGCTGTTTTGGTGTAGGTTGTGATAATTCACACCTTCCCCTAAAGGAAGGTGTGAAACCCCAATCGTTACTAGAAATTGTGTCTAAAAATGAATCATTTGTATATGATCTTTGGACCATGAGAGTGAGACTTTCAAAATTTTATTGAAATGAGGCGTAGAATCTAATGACCCCCAATTATCACTAAATATTTTTATTGTAGGTGAAGGATTAGCATCAACTTGTATAGGTTCAAGTGTTCATCTTTGAATGAAAGTATTAGGGGAGTTGGAAATGTTTTGATCATTTGATTCATAGTTTCGTTCATCTATGTCAACTATGTATATCTTGTTATTGTACTCAAATTTCATTGTATAGTGAAGGGTAGATGGGACTCCTTTCATAGCATGAATCCACGGTCTCCCTAAGAAAAGATTGTATACAAGGGGTCCTTGCATGATATGGATAGAGGTAGGAAAAACTACAGGTCCAACCTTAATAGGTAATGTGATCATCCCTAGTGGTTTCCTATTAACATTCTCAAAGCCACAAATATGAACATCATTAAGTTGAATGAGCTTTTTGTCCATGCCAATTTTGTCTAGGAGGTCCATGCTACAAACATTAATTTCTGCTCCATTATCTATGAGAGTGCACCTAATTGTAGTTTCATTGATGATCACCTTTATCATCAAGGCTTCATTCTTGTTTTGAATCTCAAGTGAAGGAAATTCATGCTTAGAGAATATGATTTTTGACTGTGTGACTTGCGTGGGATGAAAGGACGATTTTACATTATTCAATTTCATAGAAGCTTGGATCTCCTCCTAATTTATTTGTAATAGATCCTGAAATAGGCAATTATATGTAGGTGATAGTTGAATGAATTGTCATATCAATATATTAGCAGGAGTCTTCTTAAGATCTTCAACAATATTATGAATATCTTATCAAGGAGCACTAGAAAAAATATGTTGAGGTAATGGTGATGTTACAGGAGCAATTTTTGGTCCCCTACATGTTTGAGCAATTCTATTATATCTTGGTTGCTGCAAAACATTGTTAGATTGCATTGTAGATTTCAAGAAGTCTCTTATTTTTTTATATGATTCACTAATTGGAGGTGACTTAGGAAGCTCACTAATTAATAGAGATCCAATTTATCTCTTATTCATGGTTGTGTTGTCTTGTTCATCAATGTCTTGTTCACCAAGAGAGGTAAGAGGAGAGAAACAACTAGGATTCTCAAAACTCTCATTGATTGGTTCTTATAACACCAAAATATCCTCTTCACCAATAGGAGAGATATTAGGAGAAGAACAAATATGATCATTAGGAATGTCCAAGGTTGTATTCTATTTCACTAAAACACTCTCATAGGGAGGGGATATGATCTTTTTCTTAACATGTCTAGATATGTGAGACACTAACATTGTTTGAACAAAAATGAAAAGTACTTGTAACCATCTCATGTAATGTTTCAGCAATGTAAACAATGTATATCCAAAGATGCAAAACACTTTTGTCCAATGTATGCAAAAATTTAAGAATGAAAAGCATTTTTATCAAACTTATGCTTGTAATTGAAATTATTTTAAAAAATGACCCTAAATTGATGTTTTTGACTTAAATGCATAAAAAAAATATTTCTAAAACTTTCCAAACTTATAGCATATGTTACCAGGAGACTTAGGAAGCACAAAAATGAGGTTTTTGATGCTGTAATAGATAGTTTAAAATCTAGACTAGGACTGATTTGGCCAAGGTAGCGAATGAGTCCCAGTTAGGGTTTTTTTTTTAATTTTCAAAAAAATTCAATTGGTTTTGATGATTTTTATACTGTATGACCTAAAGATTAAATGAAAATACAATTTTATATGATTTTCAATTATTTGAGATGCAAAAATGCAAACTATATGCACTTTCACTAATGCAAAATATTTGAAACCATAGAATGCAAATTAACTAATGAAAACTTTAATGCAATGTTAGTGTAAGCTAATTATAGGATTATTATGGAATCCAAATTAGAAAAGAAGGTATTTGAAATTTAGGTTCACCAAAATTAAATGTGGAAAAATGTGTGCTTTCTTTCACTTCTAACCTAGTTCTAGACCTAAAAGGAGAAAGACCCATTCTTAAACCATTCACTCAGGAACAAACCCTTGAGATTTCAATGCAAAGGATATTGAAATCTGAAAAAGGGAAGGTCTTAGGGATTGAATGATAACTAGTGAGAGGTTCACCACTAAGTGTAAACTTGGAAAATAAAATGTTGGAAAACATAATGTGATATGCAAAATGACCTAGAAATGACCATGAAACAAAACTGAAAGTGTGCACCTGAAATATGGAGAGAGATGGAATGGAGCTCTAAAATATTAAAATTGGTGCTTTTAGGTTCTGGTGGGACTCATTCACCATTTTGGGTGAATTAGTCCTAGTTCTGGAAAATTATACCTAGAGCAAGTTTCAGCCAAATGGGTATCCAAATCTAAAAAGATCTCTAAAAAACTCATATAGTGGGACTCATTCACCACTCTTGGTGAATGAGTCCAATATAGCTTTTCTATAAATTCAAAGTTTTGATTTGCACTTCTCAATCTTTTTTTCTTCCTTCAGGTGTCTAGATCTGAAACCCTAATTTTTGGGACTGTTTATGACTTTTTGTGAAGATTTTGACCTTGGAATTAGGGAGATAACTCCAACAATTTTGAAACCTATTCTTAAATCATCTCCAATCCTTCAAAGCACTTAGATCTGCAATCACATAAGGAAAGAGAACAAAAGTGTTGATTGTTAGGGAATGGGGGTTTTCCTTTGTCAAACCCCATTTAGGTAATTAAACCAAGTGATGCAATAAGATGAAGCATGAACATAAATTAATAAAATTATAATGTTTCCATGATGATGGATCTTGAATTATTGCAACAATGGATGAAGAATCTGCCCTTGAATTCCTTAGAAATGATCTTGAATGTTATCTTGATGACCTTGGAAGACTTGAAATGCCTAATTAGTGCTTTCTTGACTTGAAAAAATGAATGTATGATGTTTCTTTGATGAAGTAATCATTTGGAATATTGTTTAACTATGAAAGGAACTCAAATGGCCATTATTTTGATCCCTAAGGCTGACATTCATCAAAATTCAAATTAGAATTACAATTTTCCCACTCAATTTTGAAAAGTCCCCAAAAGGGACTCATTCACCACACTTGGTGAATGGGTCCCACCTAATGGTACTCATTCGTCCAAGGTGGAGAATGAGTCGCACCATGAGGTTTTTGAGGTGGGTCTTCAAGATTTTGGGGTTTTAGAGTGTTTTTATTAGGATATTAGTCAAACTATGCCTCGAGATGCAAAAATAAGGGGCCTAAGGGCCTATTAATGATGATATAAAGGGTGATTAGGGATAGGGACACAAATTTCAATGTGAAAGTGTGGTTAAATATACTTTTACAAAATTAAAATGAGGTCTACTTAGCCTAGAAAGGCACAAGATCCAATGTGAATGCGTAAAACACATTACAACACTAGATTAGGGTAGAGTTAAGTTAATTTAGCTTAAAACGGGCCCAAGACCTAATGTGGATGTGTAAAAAACCTCACATCACTAGAACACGGTGACAGTAAGTTTAATTTATCATTAATTATTCCTAAATCAAGCAAGGTGCACTTTTTTTGACACTACAGTTCCCTAAGTTAAAGACCTCGAATGAACTAAGCAAGACTCCTTTGAACAATATTTGCATGATGAATTTGTTTTTATATGGCCACCTTGCATAATACAACCTGCATGCCTATGGAGCCATCCAATTTGTTCATGAGCTCCAAGCATACGAAGTTTTGCTTGTCCCATGAAGCTTAAAAAATTATTTTGTGTGGCACCTTATTAAAGTTATCCGGAGGTATAACTTTGGTATGGTTTGAGCAAGAAGCCCAATCTGAGGCATTACTTTCCCCATAGCCA
Source organism: Sequoia sempervirens (assembly GCA_007258455.2). Classification (NCBI taxonomy): domain Eukaryota; kingdom Viridiplantae; phylum Streptophyta; class Pinopsida; order Cupressales; family Cupressaceae; genus Sequoia; species Sequoia sempervirens. Next base: position 148,637 of record VDFB02341470.1, read on the forward strand.
CTTGTGTGTGTGTGATTTTATACCACCCATGAGTGTATGTTTCTCACCTTTTAGGACTTCTCACCCGGTGAACAACCAAGAGTTTTGTCACCTCATAGTGAGTATGCATTTTTTGGACAAACAACCTAGATTTGATCCACATCAGGATGGACAAATGATCGAAGCTTGATCTAATTCTTCTTTTTATTTTCTCTTTTCTTATCTTTGATAGTGTATGATTGGCCTTGTCATTTTTATTTATATCATTTTCATGTCTTTGTGCTTATTTCCCATGGGATCTTGATCATGGAGGCTTGATCACCCATCTTGATCATTTTCATCTCATCTTGCTAGCATTAGTATATTGGAACCCCTCTTAGTGCATGTTTTTCTACTTTAGTCTAAGTTTGAAGTAGGTCCATCCTCTCACTAAAGTGGGGGTTAAATGTAGTGTCAAAAAATGGGTCCCTTGACATTTTCACACTCATTTGGGTCCTCATGGATTTTGGCTTAATATTGCCTTGATTTAATGTTTTAATGAGCATAACACATTCACATTAGGTCTTGGGACCTTGTGAACTAATGGAATTTAATGGTGCCTTGAAAAAGTGTTGTGAAGTGTTGTAACACACTTTCACACTTTTCTAGGGTTTTGACAATTAACTAAGAATAATAAATATAATTCTAATCATAATCAACATTAATCTTGCCTTATTTGGAGTATTGTAAAGTGTTGTAACACACTTTCAAATTCCTCTAGGCTTGTCATTAATAATTAGGCTCTCTTATGCTTTAATTGGCTCTATTTTGCACCCACAAGCCTCATTTATTGCATCTTTTTGAGGATAATCCTGACACCAATCAGTAACCAATCATAATTTAGGTGTTCCTAGCTTGTGTGGCCTATATTTAATGTTTGGGACTCATTTTCCAACTTGGGTGAATGAGTCCCACCTAAGTATTTTTGGCCTCGATGTAGGTTTCACACATTTCTAGACACTTTTCATTTTTGGTCCCATACATTATGTGTAATGGGACTCATTCACCACCTTGGGTGAATGAGTCCCGTGTGACCAATATTCAAATTTAATTCAAATTTCTAGTGGGATTTTATTCTCCTAGATCTGATGTCAGCTTATAGTTTTGTAATTTTGGGAATTCTTGCATAATTAAGTATAAATACAAGGTTCTTTCACTCATTTTCTCCTAACAAGCAATCAAGTGATCCCAAGAATTTAAGTATTCATATCCTAGCATTCAAGAGTTCTTAAGAGCATTAAGTATTCACAAAAGCATTCAAGGCATTTCAAGGGTAGATTATCAAGCATTTTAGAGCATTCTTCAAGTGTCAATCATCATGTCAAAGATTGCATTCTTCATGTTTGTTATTGTGCTAACATTTGTGATGTAGTGTTCATGATCCAAGCAAGCATTGCATTCAAGATCTATCTCCTTCAAGAAAAAATCATGAACCACATCCATTCAACCATTTCAAGCATCATTGCAACACCTTATTGCAAGGGTTTGGTGAGTTGCAAAATTAGCTTTTGTTCATTCATCATTCTCTTTCCATATTTTCTTTCATTTCAAGGTTTAATTACCAACAAGGGGTTTGACCAAGAAAAACCCCTATTCACTAACCCCACAACATTTTTCCCTCTTCTTGTGTGTGATTTGCAGGGCTAGGTTGCAGATTCGTTAAGAAGCAAAGTTGGAGAAAAGTTTTCAAGTTGTCAAAGTTGCTAAACTTGTCATCAAGCCTTGGAGAAGCTTGGACAAGGTCTACAGGTGGCATTTTGCAGTTTCAAATCTGAAAACCAGTCAAAAAGAGGTAAGAAAACCAAGAGGCATAAAATCCAGTTCAAAATTTTTAGAAAAGAAAAAGTGGACTAATTTTCCACTATTGGAAAATGAGTCCCACTATACAGGCCTGATCAAGATTTTTACAGATCCAGATACCCTTTTGGCGGAAACCTACTCTAGTGCATTTTCCCAGAAACTGGACTGATTCAGCTAGCTTAGCGAATGAGTCCCATTCAATTTCAATAGAATTTTTTTTAATGATACAGACCTCCATTCTTCCTTCCTTGGTCTTCCAAGTGCACAATTACAATTTCATAGCTTTTTGTTACAATTTGTTCACTTTATTAGGTCATTTCGAATTAGTTTGCATATCACACTATATTTTTCAATTCATTATATTTTCCAAGTTTACATTTGGTGGTGAACCCCTCATTAGCTATCATTCAATCCCTAAAACAGTCCCTTTTCTAGATTTCAATCTCCTTTGCATTGAAATCTCAATGGTTTGTTATTGAGTGAAGAGTAAGAAAATTGCCTCTCCTTTTAGGTCCAAAACCTTAGAAGCGAAAGAGAGTACACCATTTTCTTCTTTTCATTTTGAAGTATAGAAGTACACCATTGTCTCTCTCCTTTTAGGTCTAAAACCCTAGTAGAGCACCAAAATTCTATTTTACATTTTGGTGAGCCCACATTTAGAATACCTTCTTTTATGATTTGGAGTCCATCATCATCCTAGAATTATCTTGCATTAACATTGCATGAACTAAGCAAGACTCCTCTGAACATTTCCTATTTTTTATTTATTGTTATATGACCACCTTGCATAGCACAACTTGCATGCCTGTGGAGCCATCTTGTTTGTTCATGAGCTCCAAGGATAAAAAAAAATTCTTACCTCATGAAGCTCGAAAATAATTTGTGTGGCATCTTATTAAGGTTATTAGGAGGTATATCTTTGGTATGGCTTAAGTGGAAATCCCAATCCAAGGCATGACTTTCCCCATAACCACTTGCATGTGTGTGAGTTCATACCAACCATGAGTGTATGTTTCTCACCTTTTAGGACTTCTCACCCCATGGATAGCCAGAAGTTCTATCACCTCAAAGTGAATGTTCATTTTTTGATAAATAGCTTAGATCTGATCCACATCGTGTTGGATAAATGATCAAAGATTGATCCACATCATTTTTATTTCTTCTCATTTTCTTCTAGTTATTGACATTGCATGATTTTGCATCTTGTTTGGTTGCACATCATACACCTTGTGTGTGTCCTCTTGTTCTTATGTTAGTTTGACTTATGATCTCAGATCCTGGGGGCTTGGCCATCTCCTTTAATCTTTGTCATCATTTTTCATCCACATTGATATGATTGGACCCCTATT
>VDFB02341470.1:151903-170490 GCA_007258455.2 Sequoia sempervirens
ACTAGAACACGGTGACATTAAGTTCAATTTATCATTAATTATTCCTAAATCAAGCAAGGTGCACTTTTTTTGACACTACAGTTCCCTAAGTTAAAGACCTCGCATGAACTAAGCAAGACTCCTTTGAACAATCTTTGCATGTTGCATTTGTTTTTATATGGCCACCTTGTATAATAAAACTTGCATGCCTATGGAGCCATCCAGTTTGTTCATGAGCTCCAAGCATACGAAGTTTTGCTTGTCCCATGAAGCTTAAAAAATTATTTTGTGTGGCACCTTATTAAAGTTATCCAGAGGTATAACTTTGGTATGGTTTGAGCAAGAAGCCCAATCTGAGGCATTACTTTCCCCATAGCCACTTGTGTGTGTGTGAGTGTATACCACCCATGAGTGTATGTTTCTCACCTTTTAGGACTTCTCACCTGGTGAACAACCAAGAATTTTGTCACCTCATAGTGAGTATGCATTTTTTGGACAAACAACCTAGATTTTATCCACATCAAGATGGACAAATGATCGAAGCTTGATCTGACTCTTCTTTTTATTTTCTCTTTTTTTTATCTTTGACAGTGTATAATTGGCCTTGTCATTTTTATTTATATCATTTTCATGTCATTGTGCTTATTTCCTATGGGATCTTGATCATGGGGGCTTGATTACCCATCTTGATCATTTTCATCTCATCTTGCTAGCATTGGTACATTAGAACCCCTCTTAGTGCATGTTTGTCTACTTTAGTCTGAGTTTGAAGTAGGTCCATCCTCTCACTAAAGTGGGGGCTAAATGTAGTGTCAAAAAATGGGTCCCTTGACATTTTCACACTCATTTGGGTCCTCCTTGTGGATTTTGGCTTAATATTGCCTTAATTTATTGTTTTAATGAGCATAACACATTCACATTAGGTATTGGGCCCTTGTGAACTAATGGAATTTAATGGTGCCTTGCAAAAGTGTTGTGAAGTGTTGTAACACACTTTCACACTTTTCTAGGGTTTTGACAATTAACTAAGAATAATAAATATAATTCTAATCATAATCAACATTAATCTTGCCTTATTTGGAGTATTGTAAAGTGTTGTAACACAATTTCACATTCCTCTAGGCTTGTCATTAATAATTGGGCTCTGTTATGCTTTAATTGGCCCTATTTTCCATCCACAAGCCTCATTTATTGCATCTTTTTGAGGATAATCCTGACACCAATCAGTAACCAATCATAATTTAGGTGTTCCTAGCTTGTGTGGCCTAATTTAATGTTTGGGACTCATTTTCCACCTTGGGTGAATGAGTCCCACCTAAGTCTTTTTGGCCCCATGTAGGTTTCACACATTTCTAGACACTTTTCATTTTTGGTCCCATACATTATGTGTAATGGGACTCATTCACCACTTGGGTGAATGAGTCCCGTGTGACCAATATTCAAATTTAATTCAAATTTCTAGTGGGATTTTATTCTCCTAGATCTGATGTAGCTTATAGTGTTGTAATTTTGGGAATTCTTGCATAATTAAGTATAAATACAAGGTTCTTTCACTCATTTTCTCCTAACAAGCAATCAAGTGATCCCAAGAATTTAAGTATTCATATCCTAGCATTCAAGAGTTCTTAAGAGCATTAAGTATTCACAAAAGCATTCAAGGCATTTCAAGGGTAGATTATCAAGCATTTTAGAGCATTCTTCAAGTGTCAATCATCATGTCAAAGATTGCATTCTTCATGTTTGTTATTGTGCTAACATTTGTGATGTAGTGTTCATGATCCAAGCAAGCATTGCATTCAAGATCTATCTCCTTCAAGAAAAAATCATGAACCACATCCATTCAACCATTTCAAGCATCATTGCAACACCTTATTGCAAGGGTTTGGTGAGTTGCAAAATTAGCTTTTGTTCATTCATCATTCTCTTTCCATATTTTCTTTCATTTCAAGGTTTAATTACCAACAAGGGGTTTGACCAAGAAAAACCCCTATTCACTAACCCCACAACATTTTTCCCTCTTCTTGTGTGTGATTTGCAGGGCTAGGTTGCAGATTCGTTAAGAAGCAAAGTTGGAGAAAAGTTTTCAAGTTGTCAAAGTTGCTAAACTTGTCATCAAGCCTTGGAGAAGCTTGGAGAAGGTCTACAGGTGGCATTTTGCAGTTTCAAATCTGAAAACCAGTCAAAAAGAGGTAAGAAAACCAAGAGGCATAAAATCCAGTTCAAAATTTTTAGAAAAGAAAAAGTGGACTAATTTTCCACTATTGGAAAATGAGTCCCACTATACAGGCCTGATCAAGATTTTTACAGATCCAGATACCCTTTTGGCGGAAACCTACTCTAGTGCATTTTCCCAGAAACTGGACTGATTCAGCTAGCTTGGAATGAGTCCCATTCAATTTCAATAGAATTTTTTTTAATGATACAGACCTCCATTCTTCCTTCCTTGGTCTTCCAAGTGCACAATTACAATTTCATAGCTTTTTGTTACAATTTGTTCACTTTCTTAGGTCATTTCGAATTAGTTTGCATATCACACTATATTTTTCAATTCATTATATTTTCCAAGTTTACATTTGGTGGTGAACCCCTCATTAGCTATCATTCAATCCCTAAAACAGTCCCTTTTCTAGATTTCAATCTCCTTTGCATTGAAATCTCAATGGTTTGTTATTGAGTGAAGAGTAAGAAAATTGCCTCTCCTTTTAGGTCCAAAACCTTAGAAGCGAAAGAGAGTACACCATTTTCTTCTTTTCATTTTGAAGTATAGAAGTACACCATTGTCTCTCTCCTTTTAGGTCTAAAACCCTAGTAGAGCACCAAAATTCTATTTTACATTTTGGTGAGCCCACATTTAGAATACCTTCTTTTATGATTTGGAGTCCATCATCATCCTAGAATTATCTTGCATTAACATTGCATGAACTAAGCAAGACTCCTCTGAACATTTCCTATTTTTTATTTATTGTTATATGACCACCTTGCATAGCACAACTTGCATGCCTGTGGAGCCATCTTGTTTGTTCATGAGCTCCAAGGATAAAAAAAAATTCTTACCTCATGAAGCTCGAAAATAATTTGTGTGGCATCTTATTAAGGTTATTAGGAGGTATATCTTTGGTATGGCTTAAGTGGAAATCCCAATCCAAGGCATGACTTTCCCCATAACCACTTGCATGTGTGTGAGTTCATACCAACCATGAGTGTATGTTTCTCACCTTTTAGGACTTCTCACCCCATGGATAGCCAGAAGTTCTATCACCTCAAAGTGAATGTTCATTTTTTGATAAATAGCTTAGATCTGATCCACATCGTGTTGGATAAATGATCAAAGATTGATCCACATCATTTTTATTTCTTCTCATTTTCTTCTAGTTATTGACATTGCATGATTTTGCATCTTGTTTGGTTGCACATCATACACCTTGTGTGTGTCCTCTTGTTCTTATGTTAGTTTGACTTATGATCTCAGATCCTGGGGGCTTGGCCATCTCCTTTAATCTTTGTCATCATTTTTCATCCACATTGATATGATTGGACCCCTATTGAATGTCTACTTTAGTTTGAGTTTCAAGAAAATTCATTCTCTCACTAAAGTGGTGGCTAAATGTGTAGAAAAATGTGTCCTTTTCTCGATTTGAGAATACTTAGTGATAAATTGGATCTAATGTCACCTTGGTCTAGTGTTGTGAGGTGTTTTACACATCCACATTAGGTCTTGGACCCTTTTTAAGCTAAATTAACTTAACTCTATCCTAATTTAATTTATTTACATCTTCACATTAAATTTAGGAGGCTTGTAAATCAAGTGGACCTAATCTAGTGTTGTAATGTGTTCTACACATTCACATGGGATTTAGGGGCCTTCTAAGCTAAATAGACCCAATTTTTCCTTAATTTAGTGTTGTAAAGTGTATTTATTTACACTTTCACATTGTATTTTGGGCCCTATTGCATTTATGACATGTATATCATCATTAATAGGCCCCTATGACCACATATTATACATCCCAAGACATATTTTAATAAAAAACTTGACAAAATCAACATAAAAGCTTAAATTCTTCACTCCCTGACTCTTTAGCATGAAAAATAGCCCCTATGGGTCCCACAGGTCATTCTAGGTTGGCAAATGAGTCCCATTTGGCCTATTTTAAGCCTATGAATAGGAAAAGTAGGTTTTTAATTCAAATTTCTCTAATGTCCCTTTGGGATCAAATACAGGTCTATATAAGGAAGCTTTAAATTCTTCATTTCATCCAAGAAACATCATACATTCATATTATCAAGTCAAACACTCAAGGGTTAGGCATTCAAGGGTAGATTTCTTCATCAATTGTTGCAGCAATTCAAGATCCATCATCATGAGTCCAAGCATTTTCCAAGACCAAGCCTATATTGTAAGCCTTCATGAGATAGGCAAGACATAATTCAAGGTATTATTGTCCATGATTCATGTTCTTTGTTTCATGTTTCATTCAATTTATTTTTCTCATCATTTGGTTTAATTACCTAAAAGGGGTTTGACCAAGGAAAACCCCTATTCCCTAACAATCAAAATTTTCCCTCTTTCTTTGTGTGATTGTAGATCTAGGTGTCTTGGAGCTTGAAATATCATTGAATCTTAGGTTACAAACATTTTGGAGTTGTCTCCCCATTTTAAAGGTCAAAATATTCACTAAAAATTCATTTATAGCCTTGAAATCAGAGCTTCAGATTTGGGAACCTGGAGGAACAAATTGAGCAGACTAAGAGGTGCAGATCCAAACTTTCAATTTCTAGAAACATCAAATTGGACTCATTCACCAAGAGTGGTGAATGAGTCCCACTATAGGTGTTTTCCAAAGATCTTTGCATATTTGGATACCCATTTGTCTAAAACTTTCTTCTGTGCAAAATTTTAGAATTGGGACCAATTCACCCAGAATGGTGAATGAGTCCCACTAGGTCAAAAAGTCAACAATTCTAGAATTTTAGAGTTGCTTCCAATCTTCAACACATTTCTAGGTGCACACATTTTGTTCTATTAATTTATGTTTTGTTCCTCTTGCATTTTCAAGTCATTTAGTTCAATTTTGTATATCACACTATTTTTTGCAACTTATTATCTTTCCAAGTCTAAACTTGGTGGTGAACCCGTCTTGCAATCTAAAACCATACCCTAGGATACCCTATTGTCATATCTCCTGCCTTTACTCTTTGGGTGAGATCTCTAGGGTCATCCTTGAATGTGAAGTATAGAAGATTGTTTCCCTAGGTCATAAAACCCTAAGTGGAGACAAAATTATACCCTCAATTATATAAAAATAGGGTCATAAGGCTAAGTGAGCTATGGTGAATGGGTCCTAGGTCACTTACCTAAGACACACATCTTCCAAATTTAAGTGTTGTGAAATGGGATTTATGAATGCCAGGATTTATCCCTTGGAATTTGCATTTAATTAGGCTTGGATTTGAATTAAATGAGCCAATTAAGGAAAATTAAACTCAATCAATTAATGAAGCCTTAGATTAGTGTGAAAGTTTAAAGGTACACCTTACGACACTAAAAATAAGGCACGATTAAGTCCATTTTGTTAAAAAGGGCCCTACACTTAATTTGAATATGAAAAACATATTACAAACACTAAATTAAGGCATAATTAGGTTCATTTCATTATTAATTATTTCCCAAATTAAGTGTGAAAAAGGGATACTTTTTCCTACACTATAATTATAAAAAGTGATTTATCATAAGTATTCTAGCACCCAAAGAAGTGTATTTTTAAAGAAATTTTATTTTGATGAATAGATGTTTTATACATTATTATGTAAAAAGAAGAAAACCACCACCAAGAACTATAAGAAAAGAGATGGGTGGAATGACATCACATTCCAAAGTTCACATAATATTGACTTTTAATCCAAGAGAGATGACCAATGTCCTTATTGATGCCCCTACGAAGGTGACTGGCCTCTATTAGAAGGAAATGATAGTGATACTCTTGCATTAATTTTGGGTACATACCCAAGTGACCAAGGAGAGCCTCTAGTTGAGAAACTATAATAGCACACACTTGTATCTACATGAGAATATTAGAGAAAATAATGGATTTAGTATACATCTAGAGAGATTATTATCAACAAAAGCTCCTCAAAAGAGAAATTTTTTTTATTTATACAAATATTGAACAAGATTTTCACTTTAAAACCATGCAATATTTTCCTAAAATTAATACGAATTCTAGGGTGATCCCCAAAGAGAATCATATGTGTAGAAAAAGTCCCAAGTTTGAAATTCTTAAACATTCCATGGGTCCAATTCCATGTAGATTGGACTCTAGTGTAAAACTAGTAGATATTCTTGAGAGCTTTATATCTTAGAAAGAGAAAAAAAAGTAGGAAACACCCAAATGGATCAATCCAGATCTTATGAAAAGACCTTAGATAGAATTCACCAAGAAAATTAAGAAATTTTCAATTCAAGAAAAACTAAAAAAATGATCTTAAATTTATATTTTAATGAGCTTATTGAAGAATATAAGAGTCATCTTTCTTTTTTTACACCATATATAGATATGGAGAGAGATCCAAGAATGTCCTTTGTGAAGTTTTTAATTTTGAAATGGTGTATCAATTAATTTTCATCTTACTATTGGGATAGTAACATATTATTACAGCATTTGTTAAATATCACTCTTCTTGTTATATTTTTAGCTAAAATAATAATTTTCATCTATAGCATGCTCAATATTAGAAATAATAATCAATGTATTTTCCTCTCATGTTATTTTATAGAAATATTTTATAATTAAGGATGTTATATTTTATTTTTTAGGAAGGAGGTTTAGTAGATAATGCATTGATAAAGGAATTTAAATAAGATGGGTATCAGCACAAAGTTGTGTCACACTTTCGACCAACTTGTCAACACAAGTGAATTTAAGTAATTTTAACTAAAAAATAATTTTCGTCAAACATATTATCTTGTAAGATTCATTCTAGCTAAGTTATATACATGTCCACATCTTTTCCAACTAAAATTGTTAGCTAAATGCACATTTAGCACCACTTTGAGTCTAATTTACCAAAAAAAATAAAATTATTTGAAAAACGTGATGTTTCAACAACTTCTACTCATGTAAAAAACATTTTTTTTAAATATAAAAATACCCTTTTGTAGATACATAATTTTAGTTTTCAAAAATGTATTTATTTTAGTAGTTTAATTATTATTTATATTTTATTTTTATTTTTACTAAATGTAGGTTATCAACACAAAACATAAGGTTGATTACCATGTCAAGGAAAAATAGTAAAACTTATTAAAAAAAAATTGAAAAAAATATGATGCACTAGATATAAGAATCTATATCAAGATGGTATATTTTTTTTCTATTTTAGATAAATAATTAATATAAAAGTTGACGTCAACTGGAAACAACTAAGTTTTAGTATGCACACATTTTAATGTTTATTTAGAAATATATATTTATCAAAATTGGAAAAAAATATATCCATACCCTAAAGTTTCAAGTTATAAATACACAAAAAAATTGAAGGAAAAAAAAAATTACTATATATAAAGATTGACGTCTCATGTAACTTCATTTTTGTGCATTTTATCAGCAACTAAATTATAGTGTTAATTTATAAAAAACTATATTCAAATAATGTTTTAAGTTTTTTCAAAAAAATACAAACATAAAATATACTAAAAAAAAAATATTTTATTATTTTACATCATTTCAAAATTCAAAACATATATATCACTTTTTAGTGATTCAAGTTTAAAAATTAGATCAGTGTTGGCTATTTCCTTTATAAAAGTGTGACACAACTTTGTAATTTTACCCAGATATAATTTTTAGTATTATCAAAATTTATTTATCCTAACTTATAGGTATTGTAATACCCAAAAAAATAGTGTATTTTAAATAAATTTTGTTTTAAAGAATGAATTTTTTATAAATTATTTTATATAGAAAACTAAATTATGGCCCAAATTTATAAGAAAAAAGGGATTAGTGGAATGACATTACATTCCAAATTTTACATAAGGTTGAATTTGAATTCAACACATAACAACAAATAACAAGGAATTAAGTCATTAAACAACATGAATTATAGATTGACTAGCCTAAGGGATCGACTGTCTAGAACAACATAATGAAAATAAGAAACTCTCAACCAAGGGATTAAAAGAAGGGTGGGTAATGGAAAAAAATATTACATTTTGGGATGATGCTTGTGGGAGGGGCCTTATGTTGTCCTTTGTTTTAATCAATTGAATAATATCAAGTAGGAGTTTATAAGACTAAATGGGAACTTCATAAATATGACTATATGGATTGGAGGGACTCCCCAAAATGGAAAAAAATTAATAACCAATTTTCTAGTTTGAGGGGCCCTAGGGGAGGTAGCCAGAATGACCAATTTGAATCCTCTCTCCTCTTAGACCCTCTAATTGGATATTACCTTATCTTCTATCATAACAATAAAGATGATTGGATTTGCAGCAAAATGGAAAAAATTTAATAACCAATTTTCTAGTTTGAGGGGCCCTAGGGGAGGTAGCCAAAATGACCAATTTGAATCCTCTCTCCTCTTAGACCCTCTAATTGGATATTACCTTATCTTCTATCATAACAATAAAGATGATTGGATTTGCAACAACAACCCTTTAGGGGTTTTTTCTATCAAATCTTCCTACACCATGATGGATCAATCTATTCTCTCCCCTTAGATATTTGACTAGAAAAAAATATGGAATGTCAAACTCATCCCAAAGATTAAATGCTTCTTGTGGGTTGTTTCCCAAGGTAGTATTCTCATAATTGATGTTCTCAATAGAATAAGGTTTTAGTTTTTTAACTAGTTCTCACTCTACTATAAAGAGGTTGAGAATATTAACCATTTTTTTTTCCATTGTCCTTTTGTTAGAGAGGTAGGAAATTATGTATTACATATTCTAATGATTGATCAGGTTTTTCCTCATTCCCTTAGGGATTTTATTGAGCAAGAGAACAATTTCCCTTCTAGCCACCTAATTATTGTGGAATTGTGGAATCAAATCCCCTTGTTTGTGCCATGGAGTCTATGGAAAGAAAGAAATAATAGTATTTTTAGAGATCAACAAAGAAGTAGCATGGAGGTTTTCTTGAGCACAAAACAACAAATATAGGACAATCCAAACTCAAGAAATTTTGGATTCCCCAAACTAATGTCATCCTATAGGGACCTCAAAATTAAACAAAATTGAGGGCTTAAAAAGGATTTAACTATAACCAATTGGGCCAATATTTTGAGCAAAAGGATGACTATCTAGACCCCTCCTTGTGATGGCTAGATTAATCTTAATTTTGATGGGTGTTCCAAAGTTAATCCATGAGTTGTCATTGTTGGAAGAATTTTAAGAGACCACAAGGGCCTCCTTATTGAAGGATACACTAAATATTTAGGTATTGGTACTAGTAATGAGGAAGAGGAAACTATTTGGTAGGGTCTAAAGAGGGTTAAAGAAAGAGGATTTAACAAATTTGTTATAGAAGGAAACTCCAAATTGATTATAGACATTCTTAAGGTAGATTCTAATGCCCCGTGGATGATTAAGAATCTATTGGAAGATTTAAAAAAGATGATTGAGAGCCTCAATCAATATAGGTTAATGCATCCTTATAGGGAAGTAAACATAGTAGTAAATGGTTCTTGCAATGAGGAGCTCTCCTATTTGTAGTGGGTAAGTTGGAAAATATTTTACAATGACATCCCTCAAAAATTAAAAGATTTTATTTCTAAAGAGTGCTTGAGAACACATAAATTGGGGATCAATAAGGATTATATTTAATCTATCTTCTTTTGTCTATGGATGCTAAAAAGCATTCTTGGGTTCTCATTCTGGGTACTTGGCTTCTATCTAAAGCTATAAATTTAGTTTCTTATGCTTTAAGTGCCAAGGATAATATGAAAAGGAAAGGTCTAGGGAATTATTATCATAGTATTGGATGCTCTTTGGTTAATCAAAGAGAAATATTACATTACATGTTTTTTATTAGAATAATTATTAATATTGTGAAGAACTTAATAGGGAGTAGGGATCAGATAGACATGATGAAGGATAAAGGTCACATCATGAGCATAAGAGGTTGAAAAAATTATTGTATCTTTAAATATTGTGGGATTAGTGAATGGATTTCCCTAATAATGATTAATAATATCTTTTTGGGTTGTCTTGTCGTATTCTTCCTCTCCATAACCCTATTCTATTGTGGAGTCTTAGGAGCAAATAAATATATTTTTATCCCATGATCTACACAAAATTGTTAAACTCATTAGAGGTGAACTCACCACCTCTATCAGACCTCAAACACTTTATTTTTAGATCGATTTCATTCTCAATCATATATTTAAATTCTTTAAACTCATCTAGAGATTCTGGTTTTTCTTTAAGAAAGGTCACCCAAGTCATTCTAGAGTAATCATCTATTAACATAAAATACATGTCACCTTGAGAGCTTATTATTCTATTAGGTCCACATAGGTCTATATGTACCAACTCTAAAAGTTCCTATAGTAGTTTATTCCTTAGTTTTGAACCTCTTCTTTGTCTATTTTCCAAACTGACACTCTTTACAAATTACATTGATAGGCTTTGTAATTCTTGGTATGTATCTCATGCATGAGTATCTAGTTGAACTTCACTAAGCTATAAAATTTGATATGACACATTCTTCTATGGAATATCCAACTTTCATTGATTTGAATCATAAAGCACTTACCACCAATACCTTTGAGTTGATAAACATTCCCTTCTATCCTTATTCCTGTAGTAACCAAAGTTCTAGAGCTTCATTTTTTGATTTCACAACCATCATCCTTAAACACTAGATTGTATCCTCTACTGCACATTTTTCATACACTTAGAAGATTATACCGAAGGCCATTGACATAAATAACATCTTCTATCTTATGTTTTCAATCAAAACTAATTGAACCTTTTCCATAGATCTTAGCCAATGTGTCATCACCAAACTTAACAAGACTACCATCATACTTATAAAGCTTAACAAACTTACTCTTATCACCTATCATATGATTTGAACATCCATGGTCAATGATCTAGTAGTTTCTCTCCTCTCTTGCATGAAAAGAATCCAACATAGTTCCTTCAATACTGTGACCTATTTTCAGAGTAGATTCCTTCACACATCTTTCAGGGTTAGTAGAATTAGTTTCAACATTCAAAGCCATGAACAAGAATTCATTACTTCCATCATTCAGATATTTTGATTCCTCATCATCAGATGTACCATTGTATTCTTTAACATAATAACTCTTCTTGAAATATTTACCTATATGATCTTTATGTTCGTCATTTAAAACTTTTCCTGGACATTTTGAAGTATAATGACCTATCTTACCACAATTGAAACACTTGAAGAGTAACTTACCTCTATATTTTCTGGAATGACCATTTTCAATCTTCTTACAAAATTTTCTTCCACTTCATCATGATCATCCAGATTAGATTCATCATTCCTCTCTTTCTTGCTAACTTTAAAAGCAGTTTCTTTCCTTGAAGTATCTTTTCCATTGAACTCTTAATTCAAAAGTAGTTAATGTACTACACAATTGATCTCTAGAATATTGATGTAGATTCTAATCTTCCTCAATAGTAGAAAATTTAGCACTATAAGATTTAGGAAGGGTTCTCAATACCTTTTTCACAATTTCACTTTCCTCCAGTTTTCCACCAAGACCGTTGATGTCGTTGACAATTTCATCCACCTTAGTATGTAGCCTATAATTTCTTCATCCTATGACATCCTTATGGTTTCAAAGTTGGCTTTTAAATTATGTATCTTTTCTTGCTTGACCTTAGCATCTCCTTTTGTGGACACCAAAAAAGTAAACCTTCTACTTTTTCTATCTCATTTGGGTCCTCCTTGTGACTTTGCTTAATTGTTCGTTAATTTAATGTTGTAATGTGGATAACACATTCACATAAGGTCTTGGGCCCTAATGAACTAAAATCATTCAAGTGGTACCTTACTTAAGTTTTGTAACACACTTTCACACTTTCAAGGTTCATATTAATATATTTCACTTACACAACCTCTTTTTATCAATTACCAAGCCTTATTTCAAAGTGTTGTAAAGTTTTGTAAAAAAAATTCATGCTTTTCTAGGCTTGTTACCAATAATTGGACCTTTCTTATGCTTTAATTGGCCCCATTTTACACTTACAAGCCAACCTTAAGTGTATTTTAGAAAATAATCCCTATAAACATCAATTAATACACTTAATTTCTGACACCCACTTAAAATGCCTAAGTGGGACCCATTCGCCACTAGGGAGAATGATTCCCCTTTGGCACAAAAATCAAAATAATTTCAAATTTCTACCAGGTTATCATTTTCTAAGACCTAAGGTTAGCCTGTGATGTGGTATTTTCAAGAAATATTGCATAATTGTGTATAAATATAGGGTTTTTCCTCTCATTTTCACCCTCCCTAACCCTCCTGATTTTCTAATCAATTCAACAAGAAAATCAAGTGATCTAGCATTCAATCATTTTGTTTACAAGAGCATTCAAGCACTTTGGAGCCATTACTTGCATGTCTTCATATTTCTAATTCAAGGGTTTGGTCAGTTGTATCATTGTATGTTGTTAATTCATCATTCTCTTTCCATATTTTATTTCACTTCATTTTCAAGGGTTTAGTTACCAAACTGGGGTTTGACCAAGGAAAACCCCTATTCACTAGCCCTCAACAATTTTTCCCTCTCTTTGCATGTGTTTTGCAAGTCTAGTGTGCAGATTTGTCAAAGAGAAAGGTTGGAAATGTTGTCAACAATTTTTAAAAGTCATTCAAAGTTGTCAAAGCCCTAAAAGAAGCCCTGAGAACACCTACATGTCAAATTTGTAGTGTTGAATCTAGAAACCTTTCAGGAGTGGAAATACAGACCAGGAGCTATAGATTCCACTTTTGATTTTCCTTAAATCTGGAAGTGGATTGATATGCCATTAGTGGTGTATGAGTCCCACTACCAGGCCCAAAACAAATATTTTATAGTTTTGAGAACCCAGTTGTCTAAAACCTGTTTAGGTAGAATCTTCTTGAAACAAGAATAAGTCACCCAGCTTGGTGTATGACTCCCAGTTGTCTTCAATAGTGAAATCTATAGGATTCTAGAGATCCTCTCCATCACTTTATAGTTTCTAGGTGCACACCTTTAATTTCATAAGTTTCTATTACAATTTCTTTGCATTTCTAGGTCATTTTGCATATCATAGTTTTTTTTCAAACATCTTGCATTTTCTTAGTTTTGCATTAGTAGTTAATCTTCTTTATCAATTTCTAGCCTTAAGAAAATTCCCCTTTGACACATTTCAATCATCTTTGCATTGGAATCTCAATGGTTTGTTCTTGAGTATGAACATTGTGAAATTGAATCCCTCTTCCTTCATTCCCCTCTTTAGTGTGGATAAAGGAAGTTATGCACTCCATTTCCATTGTCCACATTTTGGTGAACTCAACTTTTGAACATCATATTTCTAATTTAGTGTTCATTTTCATCCTAGGAATAGCTTACATTAACATTGCATTGCATTTTGTATTGTTTCATTTGCATTCTAGGGTTTCCAAATTTGCATTAGTTAAAAAGCTCATATAACTTGCATTTTTGCATTTCATTTCATTAAAAATTAGTAAAAATCTGCATTTTCATATTATATCTACATTAGAAAACATAAAAAGCATAAAAACCAATTCAAAATTTCTTAAAATTTTCACAAAAATCACTCCTTGGGCTCATTTGCCGTGCTGGGTGACATAGTGCAATTGCATATTTTTTACTGCATTTTCTGTCATTCAAGTTCATTCTTTGAATTTCTATTTTTTGTTGTTACCTTTCTATTTTTTCTAGATTTTTTGTTTCATTTAGTTTAATTTTGTTCATTTGCATCATGGATATGTGTTTTAATAAGCTTTGGATGTCATTAAAATCCTTAGTTGATATGTCAAGCTGTACCTTTGGAACTAATCCTAATGACATTGAACTTACTCATGCTCCTTCAACTACTCATTAATATCCTCCTTGTGATGTTTACATCATTGGAGAAGATGATGATAGCATGCACAAGTTCCAAAATGATATCCTTAACAACCTTGAAGCTAATGCATCCTTTCATCCATCCATGAAACAACAAGACCTTCCTACAGTACCATCTCCTAAAATGTTTGGTTACTTACATCCTAAAACAAGATTTGAACCTCAATTCCCTACACAAGGTGAACCTAGCTCTTCTAAACAAGAAAACACTCAACCATTTTATGATAATAAAGTAAAAAACACTCCCATCAACCTTTAAGACACATATGGAAAAGGTTTCACTATCTTGAGAAAACAAGAATGTAACACAACCAATGAACATGAAATACATCAACTCTTAAAGCAATTACCAACCAATGAAAATACCAAGGGGATAGGCTATCAAGATCCCCCTCATAACAGCAAGCCTCCTAGACAATATTTGAGGCTTTGTGATGATGGCATGGTGATCTTTGATTCCCCTCCTGACTTGAATATCCCTCTTCCTCATGAGTGACCCTTGACCAATAACAATGAAAAGGATCAAAGGATCCCAGTGGGTCCACATTCAATTTGAGAAAAGGGTGAATCTAGCAAACACAAGAGGCCTTACAAGTTACAAAAACTAAAGTTTCCTCCCATCCACCACCTGAAAGCGAAAGGAAATTACAAATACATTTAAACAAAGGACTAATACTTTTACCACCTATGAATAAGTTGGTGATATACCCTAAGGATTCCAAAATTCCACATTGTGTATATCATCGTGTTCTTGGACATAGTAGTGATGAGTGACGTACATTGAAAGAAATACTGAGCAAGTATCATTTCGATGGTGATAATTGCTATCTAGTGATCCCATAAAATACTCTCCTACTCCTTGTTATGTAATAGTTGTAGAACATTACCTTCTCACTATTCCATGACCTTTTCCATCACCTACCTTGGCTCATTCTTGCCTTGCACCGAGTGGGGGAAAGAAGTTGATAGCCTTGTCCTAGTAATGCATTTGTCATTGTCCCTTAGCTATGTTATTTACCTTCTAATTATACAGACTAAGATTGGGAGGCAGATGACTTGCTCAACTGTTGACTCGCACTTTCCTTACTATTATTTTACACTTTTATTTTCTTTCTTTTTCTTTTTTTTGTTTGCTTGTACATAATGTGACCCCCCCATAATGTTATGTTTGATTTTCTCTCTCTTTGTGACATTCCTCTATTTTTACATTCATTCTTCTTTGTTGTGCATCACTTTCACCTTTTTGTCTCTTGTCTTCCTTTTAGGGATGATGCAAGGCATTGAGACATTCATGTCTCCTTCATGTTGACCCAAAATATTTTCCTTTTTCTTTTTCCTTTTCTTTTGTGTTTGTCTTGTGTTTTCCTTTTGGGGATGACACAAAGCGTCAAGACACCCTATGTCTCTTCCATGTTGACCCAAAATATTTTATTTCTTTTCACTCTTTTTGTGTCCTTCCCATTCTATGTATTTGGAGGATGATGATAGTTCCATGCTCTCTAACAAACATTAGAGCAAAGAACATACAGACCCCAAATCCATAGATCACTTATGTGTTTGGTATTTTCATTTTTGTGGGCAATCCATTCCTTTTCTCTTTTCCTTTCCTTCACATGATGTAGCCTTACTCAGAAACATATGACTTGGCATAGGGCTTTCCGAGTTGGCTCTCATGTCTTTCCTTTTCTTTTCATTTTTCATTTTTCTAGTTTAAAGTAATTGCTCAAAGTATTGTGTGTATAAATTCTCTTAAAGTAGGAGCATACATTGGCATTATTGTTTTGCATTTTTTTTATTTTTCTTGGTTCTTAGTGCAGCCTTCTTACTTCATACGATGTGTTTTGTCACTTTGTGGATGACATTGGGTGTGATGTCCTTCATGAGCATGATCTATCTTAGCATATTGTATTCCTCTTGGTGGCTTTATGTGACACACTACATCCCCTAAGTTTCGAATTTTCTATTCTTTGATTGGTCCTCTCTTGGAGACATTAGGCACAATGTTTCCTAAGTTAAAGAACTTGCATGAACTAAGAAATACTCCTTTGAAAATTCTTTGCATGTTGCATTTTGCATTTTTTATATGGCCACCTTGCATAACACAACTTGCATGCCTGTGGTTACATTGTGTTTGTTCATGAGCTCCAAGCATATGAAGTTTTCCTTGTCTCGTGAAGCTCGAAAAGTCATTTTCCTTTGTGACACATTATTAAAGTTATTAGGAGGTATAAATTTGGTATGGTTGAGTGGGAAGCCCATTACAAGTCATTACTTTCCCCATAGCCACTTGCATGTGTGTGAGTGAATACCAACCATGAGTGTATGTTTCTCACCTTTCAAGCCTTCTCACCCAGTAGATAGCTAGGGGTTTTGTCACCTCAGAGTGTGTATGTGTATTTTATGGACAAATAGACTAGAGCTAATCCACATCATGTTGGAAAAATGATTGAAGCTTGATCCAATTCTTTCTTTTCATTTTCTTTCATCTTTGGCATTGTGTGCCCTTGTCATTGTTCTTGATATCATACATGTTCATGTTGTGCTTATGTTGGTTTGTCATGAGATCTTGATCTCAGTGGCTTGATCAACCCTCTTGATCATTGTTGTCTCATCTTGCTAGAATTGGTTTAGGGGAACCCCTCTTGATTGCACATTGGTATACTTTAGTAAGAGTTTGAAGTAGTTTCACCCTCTCACTAAAGTGGGGGATAAATGTGGAAACCAAAAAAGTAATCCTTCTAATTTTTGTCTTGTTTGGGTCCTCCTTGTGACTTTGGCATAATTGTGCCTTGATTTAATGTTATAATGTGGATAACTCATTCACATTAGGTCTTGGGCCCTAATGAACTAAAATAATTCAAGTGGTACCTTACTTAAATGTTGTAAAGTGTTGTAATACACTTTTACACTTTTATAGGGTCTTATTAATATATTTCACTTAAACAACCTCTTTTTATCACTTACCAAGCCTTATTTTAAAGTGTTGTAAAGTTTTGTAACAAAATTTCATGCTTTTATAGGCTTTTCACCAACGATTGGACCTTTCTTATGCTTTAATTGGCCCCATTTTACACTTACAGGCCTAACTTAAGTGTATTTTTGAAAATAATCTCAATAAACATCAATTAATACACTTAATTTTTGGCACCCACTTAAAATTACTAAGTGGGACCCATTCACCACTAGTGTAAAATGAGTCCCCTTTGGCACAAAAATAAAAATAATTTCAAATTTCTAGCGCATTATTATTTTCTAAGACCTAAGGTTGGCCTGTGATATGGTACTTTTGAGAAATATTGCATAATTGTGTATAAATATAAGGTTTTTCCTCTCATTTTCACCCTCTCTAACCCTCCTAATTTTCTAATTAATTCAACAAGCAATCAAGTGATCTAGAATTTAGGAATTTTGGCTATAAGAGCATTCAAGCACTTTAGATCCATTACTTGCATGTCTTCAGATTTCTACTTCAAGGGTTTGGTGAGTTGTAGCATTGCATGATGTTCATTCATCATTCTCTTTCCATATTTTACTTAATTTCATTTTCAAGGGTTTAATTACCAAACCAAGGTTTGACCAAGGAAAACCCCTATTCACTAACCCTCAACAATTTTTCCCTCTCTTTGCATGTGTTTTGTAGGTCTAGTGTGCAGATTTGTCAAAGATCAAGGTTGGAAAAGTTGTCAAAAAAATTTCAAAGTCATTCAAAGTTTTCAAAGACCTAAAAGAAGCCCCGAGAACACCTACAGGTCAAATTTTGTCTTTTTGGATCTAGAAACCTATCAGAAAGGAAATGCAGATCGGGAGATACAGATTCCACTTTTGATTTTCCTAAAATCTGGGAGGGGAATGATATGCCATCAGTGGCATATGAGTCCCACTTCCAAGCCCAAAACAAATATTTTACAGTTCTAAGTACCCAATTGTCTGAAACCTATTCTGGCAAAATCTTCTTGAAACAAGATTAAGTCACCCAACTTGGCGTATGAGTCCCAGTTGGCTTCAAAATTGAATTCTATAGGATTCCAGAGCTCCTCTCCATCACTTTCTAGTTTTCAGGTGCACATATTTAATTTCATAAGCTTCCATTATAGTTTGTTTGCATTTCTAGGTCATTTTGTATATCATAGTGTGTTTGCAAATATCTTGCATTTTCTTAGTTTTCCATTAGTATTTAATCTTCTTTATAAATTTATAGCCTTAAGAAAATTCCCATTGGACATATTTCAATCATATTTGCATTGGAATCTCAAGAGTTTGTTCTTGAGTGTGAACATTGTGAAATTAGATCCCTCTTCCTCATTCCCCTCTTTAGTGTGGATAAAGGAATTTATGCATTCCATTTCCATTTTCCACACCTTCATAAATTATCTTCAACTCCTTCATGAACTCTTTAGTATTTTTGTAGATTATAACCTTCATAAGTTTTGAATTAGAAATCCCACTCAAAATTGCATTCCTTTCCTTGCCATTATTCTCAAAATTATTTACATCATCTTCACTTGTTAGAGGAGGA
>VDFB02341470.1:191982-211327 GCA_007258455.2 Sequoia sempervirens
AATCTATCAACATAATAAAATTCATCAAATCAACCACTGACATGATAAAAAATTATCAAAATCAAGGAGTCTAATATAAAATCCATCACTCTAGTCTAAATTTCATCAATGTACTAAAAAAGTCTTTCAAAGCACTAAAAGCATGGATGCGCCATAAAATTTCATAGATGCACCAAAATAGGGTTTTAATACGTCGAATTACCGAATGTGCCATCAAATTTGATCAATGCGCTATACCCCTCTATCAATGCGCTAAAGGATTCTATACACTATAACAATGACCTATTGCACTAAATCACATCAGCTATGTGCTAATAAACCCCATGTGCTAGAACATTCATCGTATGTGGTAAAAATTTGGCTCTAAGTGCTAATTCCCTAGATGCTCTAAATATCTCCATGAATGCACTACAAAAAGTGTGGGAAAAATGAATTTCAAAAATCATGAGGAAGTTTTTCGAGGTACTTACCGGAGGTTCATACGCTGTCAGACGGTTGTGACGTTGCACGTGCTCAACTTGGTGTGTGTGGTAGGGAATCACCATCTTTCTCAAACTTGCTGAATTGCTCAATCACTCTCAAATTTCAAATTACAAATGCAAAAATGAACATCAAAATCACCTTTTTAACCTTTTAGAGAGTGATTAAGTGGGATTTTTATGGGATTGATTTATTTTATTTTTCAAAGGGCTTAATTAATCAATTCATCCAAATTGGCAGGTTTGACATCATTTTTAGGAGATAAATTATTTCTAAATCATTAAATTTGAAATCATCGAAAAATCATCAAAAGTTCCAAAAATTAAAAAATCCTAAAAAATTAAAAAATTTATCGATTTATCTCCCAAGGGGGCATATATCTGTCATCACTTGAAAATAAATGGCTGGGGCATCAAAAAAAAAATTCAGTATCTCTAGCAATTTTTTCTTTGAAGCAATGTGTAAACACATCACTTCAAAGAGGGGAAAAATGTATACACCTAAAATTGGTCAGGATAACCAATTAATTAAATACAACCTATTTGATTAATAAACCCCTTTAATTCATCTACTTATAAATAAATTCTAAATTTATTTATATAGTTCACTCTCTTAAATTCTTTTAAAATCATTTTCTTCATGATATAATTAAATAAACAAATCTAACTAATTTGTTTTATTTGATTAATTCCCTCTCACTAAATTTGGATTTTTAAATTCAATTTTGTCACATTTCTACATAACTTTCTAACCTCCTACCACCTCATCATCCACCTCACCTAGTGTCTCATGAATTTAAATAAATCTAATTTCTAAATTAGAATTATCCTCAACAAACTTGAAATAAACTTGGAGACACATGGCTCTCTTCCTTCATTGATTCCCTTCAACACTTGGCAAAGTGTTTTATTGAAGGGAACATCCTCCATGATTCCCTCTAACCTCTTTATCCTCTACCATTCATCTCTCCAGCTGAAATCCTAACCGTTGAATCATGCCACATCACAATATGCCTTGGAAATCATATAACTACAAACCCATTCTACAACATTTGGGATCCCATCTTGAGCAAACTTACTATGCAAAAATTCTGTGAGATAAATTAGTGTTTATGCATTTGTGAGCATTTAGAGTAATTTAGCATTTAGTGTTTATGCATTTGTAGAATCATATCAAGCTTAGAAACATGGATTAGTTTAGTAATTGCATTTTACTTATCCTATTGGTTTCTTCACAACATCATATCATACCATTTGCATCATAGCATAATTTGCATCTTATCACAGTAGCATCATATCATGGCATTAATCACATAGCATCAATTCAACCATGTAGGAACTAGGATTCTTGTATTTTAAAGCATCCATTCTCTAGGTTGTCATTGTAGAAGTCATAATGCAAATAAAATTTGAGAGCCATTGTGATTTTAGGAATCCTTGGAGATAGGAAACGATGGAAATTTTTTAGAGATTTTCTTTATTTTAATGTGGTTAATTCTATGATTCAATTCTCTAATGTAATATGTCTCATCAATTGTGTGTTTTATTATTCATTTGCTAACTTTACATAATTCACACAATATAGATACCAATTGTTAGACACACAAGAAAACTAAGAGGGGGTGAATTGGTTGTGCATTAGAACCTTCAAACCCTTATTAATCTTTAAACCCTTATTAAGCATCAACATGAATGTAAACAAATGAAATATCAATACATCAACAACCATACACAATAGAACACCATATTTTACATGGAAAATCCAAAAAGGAGAAAACCACGGTGAGGATTAGCTCACTATATGAATATCAACAATGATTACAAAAGGCTCATTGTTAGAAGGGCTTACTACCTAAAGGACTCGCTGCTAAGGGCTCATTGCCCAAGAAGATCACTTCTTTTGGAATACAAGAGAATAAAAAGAGACTATTACAAGGAGTTTCACTACCTCTGAGCAATAGGAGAATCCACTACAACCATCCACAACCTTTGGCTCATTGCCTCTAGTAACTTTAGGCACATTGAAATGTAGACACCTTCTACTCACTACTTCCGGTAGTCTTAGGTGTTCATGCTCACATTCATATCACAATAATTGATCACACATAAATCATTTCACACCACTCTTCACACCACACACTTCTCCAATAATTGACCTTTCATATATATCTTCTACAACCATGAATAACCTTCTCCAAGTTGGCTTCAATTAAACATATGCACCTCAAACATGAAACCACCAAATAGGTTGGCACCAAACACTTTTGTAGTGGAAAGAAGTGAAGGTGAACTACACCAAGGGTAAACTAGGACCCAATTCTACACTGACATGCTACACTAGGCTTCCATAATCCATGAAGCACATCCGAAAATAGTGCTAACATGTTAGGTTGGCCTAACTAGCATTAACACTACCAAGCAAAAAAATTCATACTTCACTAGGTTTGGAAACATCCTACAAAGCACGTAGGAACATGACACAAAATCTTGGAATATTCCAACTCCAACATAATATTTGAAAACACTAGCGCAAACACATAAAACTGAGAAATTATCATCCTATGCAACCAGTTAAACTACCACTAAGATATAATTCATGAACCAAGCTTTTGGAACAACTGAACATAAAACCATCCAAGGGAAGATAGATACAAGAATCATTAGCTCATTCCTAAATCCGCAAAATAAGAAACTTCAATGCAAATAAATACAGAGCAATTCCATTTCTCCTAGATATTCCTCTTCACAAGCCAGACACTATCAAAATCATCTTTTATTGTCCCACGATGTAAAACCTAAAACTCTGGATATAACACCTTCAAAAGCTTCTAATCATCACATCCAAACTACACAAGCAGAACTTCAAGAATGAAGAAATGTGGAGCACAACATAAAACACATCCTTGTCACCTTGTACACTCTTTATACCTTTTTTCTCAAAAGCACTTGGAAACCAAGTGACCTTGTTACATCTGCAACACCTTCTCATCATGACCATACTATATTTTGACATCAATGAAACCACTAGTAACAACATAGTGCAATAGCTTGAACTAGATATCACTCTAATTTTGTTACTATATTGTTCTTTCTAAAGGCTATGGGACCTTGTCTAGGTTAATGGTGTCTTTGTAGGAGTTATTTCTTATATTTTAGATCAACTCTTTTATTTTGGATCTCAAACTGTGCAAAAGGGTGAAAAAATTCCTCAACCTATGCAATGCATAGTTCCTATAACCAACCGTAAAAATATATTTGGTCCACATATATTTGTGTGAGCAATGATTTACTCAAAATATTATTATATGATGTAGAGGGTAATCTCCTCTCTCAAAAAACCATCCAAAAACACAAAATGAATCACACAAGAAGAATGTTTCCTTAATTCAACAATCAATAAAGTAATAGTTGCAAACAAATTTGGTTTTTATTGATTCAATTACAAATTACAATCAAATAGCCTTCAATGGACTCTCTGACACATTCAATCTACTTCTCATTTTTTCATAGCCTTTATTCTTTATTTCTCCTCATCTCATCTTTGCAACCTCTCTTTTCTCTGAGAATTTAAATTATTCAATTTAAAACCTCCAACTCATGTGCAATATCCCCTATTCTACCTTCTACACTGCCTTGGTCATATCCATGCAAACTCCTGAATCTGTAATGTAATAAATAATAAATGATTTATTCACATGAGGCACCACTTCTCAAGGTCACCTCTCTTTCAATTTCTAATCCCTCACCCACACAAGATATACAACCTCTTTTGTCAAAAAATCATAGCATTTTATTTATTTTTATTAATCCACCAAGGCATGGCATCACCCCCTTACTTATCACTATTGGAGCCTCATTTTGTTCTCTAAACTTTGCGATGTGGCCTTCACACTTCACTTTTTGCACACCGAAATCTCTCCCCTATGGCACACTTGCACTAATCTATGTTGGAATATGTGCCTCAATCCTTACTGACATGGAACTCCTGAAGGGAAAAGTCACTGTGACATTGTTCATGTCTAGGCGACTAACTGTTCTAGATCTGCTTGATAGGTTCATATCACTATGACAGGTTTGATGTCTTGCTGACAAGTCTATCACTATGACTTTTTGTGTTCGGCGTGACCTTTTGGTGATAGTTTGATCTTATTGGGCTAACTCACTGGTGTCGGGGAGAAGTCCCAGCGAATGGTGAAAGTCTCACCAACAGCATCTGGTCATCAGGGAAACACAAGGCTCTCGGGATGAAGTCCTGGCGAATAGAATGTCTCACCGATGGGAGTATTCTCATGGTGCCTTCACAGTAAGTCTTGGTGACTTGGATAAGTCATGCCGATAGTCATCGGTGTAGCTCTCAGCGCCCGATGAAACGTCTTGGTGAAGTCAAATGTCTTGCCGACTCGGCAAGACATGGGCGTTCGGTATGTGGTCTTGGTGAAAGACATAAGTCTTGCTGACTGGTGAATACAGTGCTCGGGGTGATTTAAGACCTCAGTATAAGGTCTTGGCGAAGATGATAAGTCTTGCTAACTCATCAATGCTCATCAATGTAACATGAAGGTTCGGTGAGAGGTCTTGGAAAAGATCGATATGTCTTACCGATGGAATGTCTGATCGATATGACTTGTATGAATTCAATATGAGTCTCACTAATAGGGGAAACTCTTGCCGATAGGAATGAAATGGACATCGATGGTTTCAGTATGACATGTGACACTCGTTATGTTGTCTTGCCAACTATTGGAGACTTAAGCCAATATCGATAGAGAAACTTTGTGGCATCGGGGAGACACTGTTAGTGTCTCACCAATATTCCAACAAAGTTTGATCGATGTTGACTGTGTGACTATCCTATGTGGCATCCTGTTGGACCAATCAGAGGAAGCGGTTTTCAAATGGATGCTAGTTGGTTTTTTGCATCAGTTGCAACACTGGAAAAAATGCATGCAAGGAAAAATCATCTGCTCAAAAGGAAACTGTCTATGATTGGAAATGGCGAATAAGGATGCACAGAAGACAAATCAGAATATGAATAAAATAAAGTAGATCGGTCGGTTGAGAGTGTGGATGGGATTGAGTGAGATTGTTGGGGAAGATTTTTGTAGCCCGATGAATAGTGAAGATGAATCTATAGTAAAATACCCGAGGAGAGTTGTATTTTTGATTGTATGTAATTTTGTTGTTACTATAATACAAAGAGATTCAGCTTGGTGTGGTGGGTTTTTTCCCGAAAGGGTTTCCCACGTAAATCTATTGTTCAATTGTCTTTGTGTATTTTCTCTATTTATGTAAATCTTTCATGTGTGTCTTAATTAGATTGTAATTTGAAAATTAAAAGCCCTACATTGCATTCTTTCCTGTGGATTTGACATTAGGAAAGTGTTTCCGCACCTCTTCTTTCCTTACAAGTGGTATTAGAGCCTGGCCAGTTGTGTTGTCCTCATGAGAGGGTTGGGTTTTTTGTGTCAATCCCTTTCCCAGTGGGAGTTTTGTAGAGGTTTGATAATTTAATTACAAATTAAGATGGCGAGCACATCCGAAAGGATGGATATAGAGAAATTCAATGGTAGCAATTTTGAGCTGTGGAAACTCAAAATGGAAGATCTGTTGGTAGACCGTGATCTTTGGACTGCTGTGTCTGGAATAATACCTCAAGGTATGAAGCAAGAGGATTGGGACCTAGCAGGTAGAAAGTCTAAGGGGTTGATAAGGCTCTGTTTGGCAGACTTTGTTCTTCTGAACGTGCATGAAGAAAAGACTACATCTTCCTTGTGGAAAATATTAGCATCCATTTATCAGGGCAAGTCCTTGGTGAACAAGTTGTTCTTGTGGAAGAAGTTGTACTCTTTGAGAATGCAGGAAGGAGGGTCTGTTGCTGATCACTTAAATTCTTTCAACATGTTGATTGCTCAGTTGACATATGTTGGTGTGAAGATTGAAGATGAAGATCATTGCATGTTGTTGCTATGTTCTCTGCCTAATTATTGGGATCATTTGGTGATGGCTATAGGTAGTACAACATCCAAATTCAAGATGGAAGATGTTGTTGCTTCTCTATTATCAGAATAAATGAGAAGAAAATATTCTGAGATGGCAAAGGAGGCTCTGGCTGTCAGAGGTAGACCAAAGGAGAAAGGCAAGAAGAAGGACAAGAAGTCCATATCAAAATCAGAAGGGAGATCAAAATCTCCTGGCAAGAAGTCAAAGGTGAAGTGTTGGAACTGTGGGAAACCTGGTCATGTCCGAAAGGATTTACCCGGAGGGAGAAAAGAAGAAGAACTCTTAAAGATGATTCTTCAAGTGATGCTTGTAGCTTCATTGCAGTTGGCTACTACGGGCATCGAGGATGATGTCGTAATTGATTACGGAGCATCTTTCCACATGACATCTCATAGAGATTGGTTCATGAAGTATGAAGAATGCAATGGTGGAAAGGTGTACTTGGCGGTGATTCATCTTTGGAAATTGTGGTCATGGAAGTCGATTCAATTCCACGATGGAAGAGTGAAGGGAATCAATGATGTGATGCATATACGAGGTCTAGCTCATAATTTGCTTTCATTAAGTAGGTGAATGATATTGGACTGCAGTCCGTTCTCACAGGAATAGGTACCAAGATTGACTAAGAGAGCTCTATGGTGTTGAATTTAGGGTGCTCAAAATTGGTACCTTGGCACAGAAATTTGGATGCACAAGCTATTTCAATGCAATGATGTCTCTGCAAAGTCACTTAAAGGCTACTCATGTGGAGATAAGAAGGAAAAACATTCTAATGGGTAGAATGCCATGGAGGTTAAACTTCCAGTAGAAAAGACTATGTTCTAGCATCATAGGCTTGGCCACATTGGTGAAAAAGGTTTAAAAACCTTGAAAAATAATAACCTAGTAGAAGGGCTTGAAGATTGTAACCTTGAGTTCGAATTTTGTGAACATTGCATATATGGAAAGCAACACCATGTTTCATTTTATTCCAGTCCTCGCAAATCTTCCAGTTTGCTTGATTATATTCATTCTGATGTGTTTGGTCAAGTGAATGTTCCTTCTCTGTCTAAATCAAGATACTATGTTTCATTTATTGATGATAATTGAAGAAGAACATTTGTATATTTTCTGAAAAGTAAATCAGAAATGTTCAGTTAGTTTAAGGAATTTAAAAACCTTGTAGAAAATAAGACTGGTAGAAAAATAAAATGCTTAAGGACTGACAATGGCGGTGAGTTTTGTTCAGATGAATTCGAAAGGTACTGTACAGATCATGGGATTACAAGACATAAGACTACACCTTACACTCCACAGCAAAATGGAGTTGCTGAAAGGTTCAATAGGACAGTAATGGAAAGAGCATGAAGTATGTTGAACAGTGTCAGCTTGGATGAGAAGTTCTGGGCTGAAGCGGTCTCTACAACATGTTACTTGGTAAATCGTTCTCCTCACTCTTCTCTTGTTGAGAAGACGTCTTTGGAAGCATGGTCTGGAAGGAATCTCTCTCTGAGACATATTTATGTCTTTGGCTGTGAGGCATATGCATATGTACCATTTGAAAAAAGATCCAAGTTGGAAAACAAAGTTGTAAAGTGTATTTTTATAGGCTATAGTGCTGGCATAAAAGGATACAAGCTTTGGAATCTTGAGAATGAGAAGGTTTTGTATAGTAGAAGCGTTATCTTTCATGAGCTGAAACCTTCTACATTGGATCTGAAGTCAGAGAACAAATTAGAAAATGAGAAGGATGTTGTAGAAATTCCCAGACACCAGATAAAGGGGAATTGAAAAATCAAAATGTACCTGATACTGAGGAGAGCTCAAGTAGTTCTGAAAGTTCTGAAGAAGATGAAGAACCACCTCAGCCTCAACCTATGAGGAGGTCAACTCGTGAAAGAAAGCAACCTAATAAGTATGGGTTTTCTTTAATAGAGTCTACTTGTGCTTATGCTTTGATTTCTAGCACTGATGAACTTAGGACTGTGAAAGAGGAATTTAATATGTCTAATTCAAACTCTTGGTTGGAAGCCATGAATGAAGAAATGGCATCATTAGGAGAGAGAGAATGCTACACAGGTTTGGTGCCATTGCCTAAAAAGGCAAAAATTTGTGGAGGCTGCAAGTGGTTTTGCTTAAAAGAAAATAAGAGTCCTAGACGGTAGTGTGGAGAAATATAAAGCAAGAGGCTGGTTCTTTGAAAGGTTATTCTAGGTAGAGGAATTGATTGCTTGGAGAAATATTTTTCTCTAGCTAAGTACGACATCAAAGTAGATTTCTTTTGTCACTTTTCGGTATGAATTAAGTTGAGAGCCTGAGATGGATGTAGAGAATGCTTATTTCTTCATAATTACGATCTTGAAGAACAAATTTATATGTCCCAGGTAGGAGCACTTTGTGGGAGAAATTACATAAAAAGAACTAGTTTTATGTAGAAGTTAAAGAAATGCTGTATGGTTTTAAAACCCACAGTCCCTAGAATGTAATTTTTTAAAAGTTTGTGCGTTTGTTTTTGTCATTAGGATTTTTAAGATCAAAATGTGATCAACATGTGTATTTACAAAAGTTAGAAAGTGATCAAGTCCTTATTATTGCACTCTATGTTGATGATATGTTGTTCATAGGAAATAGTAAGCTAATGATTTTTGATCTTAAGTCTCAGTTGTCTGCAAAGTTTGAAATAAAAGATCTTGGTGCAGCGAGGTATATTCTGGGAATGGAAATAACTAGGGACAGGAAGAATAGAAAACTTTGGCTCAGTCAGAGTAAGTATATCATGACTATTCTAGGGAAATTTTGTATGACTGAGTGCAACTGACTAATTGTTCGGTTACCGCGGGAAGCAGAAGCTATCTATTGAAGACTATCCAATATATCCTACTGAGATGGAGGACATGACCAGTGTGCCATATGCTAGTGCGGTTGGTAGCCTTATGTATGCAATGGTCTATACAAGGCTAGACATTGCCCAAGCAGTGGGAGTACTTAGTCAGTCTATGGCTAATCCTGGAAGGACACATTGGGATGATGTGAAAAGAGTATTTAGATATCTGAAGGGCACTTCAAAATATGATTTGTGTTACCATGGTAACTTGGTTGAGATCCTGAGAAGACTCTCGGCATTCAAGGTTATGTGGATTACGATTGGGCGAGGAGACGTGGCAATGAAAAGAATCCACCGATGGATATGTTTTCATGATGAATGGTGAGATGCGATGAGTTGGATGAGCAAGTGGTAGGTTGTAGTCGCTTTTTCCACTATAGAGGCAGAATACATGGCAGCAACACATGCCTATAAAGAAGCAATCTGGTTAAAATGTTTGTGTTCTAACATTGGTTTTGATGTAGGAAAATTTACTATTTATTGTGATAGTTAGAGTGCTATATGTTTGGTGAAAAATCCTACTTTCCATGCCAGGATGAAACATATAGATCTTATGAAGTATTATCACTTTGTACGAGATATGGTGGAGGATGGGAAGGTCTCTTTGGAGAAAGTGGATACTCTAGAGAATGTTGTAGATGCATTGACGAAGCCTATGAGCACAAACAAGTTCAGGTGGTGTGCCAGTTCGATGGGCCTCTTGGCCCATGAGTTTCAGTAGTTTTATTATGCTCTGGAGGTGTCAGTAAGATCTTTATCAAGTGGGAGCTTGTTGGAATATGTGCCTCAATCCTTACTGACATGGAACTCATGAAGGGAAAAGTCACTATGACATTGTTCATGTTTGGGTGACTAACTGTTCTAAATCTGCTTGATAGGTTCATATCGCTGTGACTTTCTGTGTTCAACGTGACCTTTTGGTGAATGGAGATCTCTAGGCAACAGTTTGATCTTATCGGGCTACCTCACGGGTGTCGGGGAGAGGTCCCAACGAATGGTGAAATTCTCACCGACAACATCTGGTCATCGGGGAAACACAAGGCTCTTGGGATGAAGTCTTGGCGAATAGAATCTCGCCGATGGGAGTATTCTTGTGGTGCCTTCGCAGTGACAAAAGACTTCATTGAGAAGTCTTGGTGACTTGGATAAGTCACGCTGACAATCGTGGGTGTAGCTCTCGGCACCTGACGAAATGTCTTGGCGAAGTCAAATGTCTTGTCGACTCGGCAAGACATGGGCATTCGGTATGTGGTCTCAGCAAAAGACATAAGTCTTGCCAACTAGTGAATGTAGCGCTTGGGGTGACTTAAGACCTAGGTATAAGGTCTTGGTGAAGATGATAAGTCTTGCCGACTCGTCAATGCTCATTGATGTAACATGAAGGTTCGGTGAGAGGTCTTGGTGAAGATTGGTATGTCTTGCCGATGGAATATCTGATCAATATGACTTGTATGTATTCGATATGAGTCTCACTAATAAGGGAAACTCTTGCCGATAGGAAAGAAATGGAAATCGATGGTTTCAGTATGACATGTGACACTCATTATGTTGTCTTGCCGACTGTTGGAGACTTAAGCCGATATCGATAGAGAAACTTTGTGGCATCGGGGAGACACTATTAGTGTCTCACCGATATTCCAACAAAGTTTGAATGTTGTTGACCGTGTGACTATCCTATGTGGCATCCTGCTGGAGCAATCAGAGGAAGTGGTTTTCAAATGGATGTCGATTGGTTTTTTGCATCAGTTCCAACACTGGAAAAACTGCATGCAAGGAAAAATAATTTGCTCAAAAGGAAACTGTCTATGATTGGAAATGGTGGATAAGGATGCACAGAAGACAAAATCAGAATGTGAATAAAATAAAAGTAGATCAATTCTGATTTGAGAGTGTGGATGAGTTGAGTCAAATTGTTGAGAGGATTTTCTGTAACTGATGAACAGTGAATGAAACTACAATAAAATACCAAAGAGTTTTATTTCTGATTGTATGTAATTTTGTTGTTACTGTAATATAAAGGGATTCAGCTTGGTGTGGTGGGTTTTTTCCCAAAAGGGTTTCCCACATAAATCTGTTGTTCAGTTGTCTTTGTGTATTTGCTCTATTTCTGTAAATCTTTCATGTGTCTTAATTATATTGTAATTTGAAAATTAAAAGACCTGCATTGCATTCTTCCTTGTGGATTTGACATTAGGAAAGTGTTTCTGCACCTCTGCTTTCCTTACAATCTAGAACATTAAAATACCTTCTTTAAACTCTCCTTATCTCCTCCCATGGTGCACCTCCTTAATTACCATACTACATGATTCACCTCTACTTGTAGTTGATTACATATTTTAAAAATGTTTCCCCAAATTAAATTCAAAAATCCATTTCAAAATGGTGCAGCCCATGACATGTTCCTAGTCTGTATTAAATTTTAATTAAAAGGTTCCAATTCCCTTTGGCTACATTTCCTTCACACTTTCAAGGGGCACTATCCATCTTCCATTCGACCCATAACACATAGGAGAACACCTCTATTCCTCTGCCTTCCCTTATCACTTCCACACATGCTAACTCTCTCTTTTTTTTGTCTTTTCAAACCTTTTAAATCTCCCCTACAATTTGTCTTCCCTACACAGTCCCGTCATTGCTTCATATTTGTTACTTGATCCAATGTGGACCTTGGAATTTTATTCTCATTACATATTTGTCATTGCAATTTCAAAAAATTAAAATTATTTTTCCTTTAGTACGATCTTATGTAAATCAATGGGAAATAGATATTTTGCAACCATAAAACATGTAAACCCATTACTTCAGGATATGACGACAATGATTGAACCTTTCAAAATCTATTTTCAATGATTCTCCAAGTCTCTTAAAAAAAAAAATTCAGTGCTAGAATTTTTAAATGTGACTTGATATTTTTTCATTGAATGTATTTTCCACTTCCAAGGTTGCATCAATATTTGCCTCTCCAAAGAGAACATAAAAAAAAAATTGAAAAAATTAAGACTCCTCTAACAAAATTGAAACGCCATCTTTTGGTTCATGGAAGATTGCATATTCGCCAAGGATGCTCCTACATCAGACACATCGAGTAGAAATTTTGTGAGAATAGGCTCACAAAGATGGAGTTGTGTAGTCTAACTACTCTTCTAGGTTGAATGCAACCTTCAGTGAACTCCATCGATGTCCAAAGTGCCCAATTACTTCTTTGGAACACACACCATCTCCCTCTGAAAACACTACATTATTTTACTTCTCCCCCTCATGGAATCATGTCCACCATATGCCATCCTCCTCTACAAAATGTTCTCTACTCTCCTCTTCTCCTTCATGGAATCCATTCCACCGCTAATCGTCCATCTCCACCAAAACCTACCTACAACATCTTGCACAACTTCTATATATAAACACTTATCCCTACACTAATTTGTAATCACATGATCACTCTTTCTATCTAATTTCTCAACAAGGTGAAATTTTAACTCAACCTCTTCATCACTAAATTCAAGAAAATTCAATTTTATCTCTTTCTCTTTCATTGTCCCATCATCCTTTTCTTCATCTTGCATTGAAACTTCCCAGCACTCCATTGTTGTGACTACATCCTCTACTACTACAATCACTTCTTCATTTTCTTTCACATTCATTTCTTCTTCATGTACCTGTGTAGGGGCTGCTCTCACCTCTTTTCCAACATTCTTCTCTTTATTGTTCTTTCTATTCTTCTTTCTCTTCTTTACCAATTTCCTCCCACTTCTCCCAAAATTATTTTCCAATTTATCGATCATTTCCTCAATCTTTCCCACTTCCTCATGGACTATCTATCCCATCTTCTCAAACTTCTCATTTTCTACCCTCTCCCAATATTTTTCCCAGAACAATATCCTAGTGTTTCTCCTCATGAACCACTCCATTTTGTCAATTGTAATCTTCCACAACTCACATCACTTCACAACTTCTACCTCTTGATTGCTCAGTGCTTCTCTACCTGCAACAATCCTCTCAAGCTCTCCACAATTGCTTCACACTTGTGCAAACTACCTCATGGTCAATGATCAATTGACATAACTCAACCTTTAGGTCCTAGTGTAGACTACCTCATGTTTGGTAGTCTATCCACATGCTCAAAACCCCTTACTCTAATGCCAGTTGATGCAAAGGTTAATCCCCTCTCTTAAAAACCATCCACAAACACAAAATGAATCACACAAGAAAAACACTACCTTAACTCAACATTCAATAAAGCAACAGTTGCAAACAAACTTTGTTTTTATTGATTCAATTACAAATTATAATCAACTAGCCTTCAATGGCCTATCTTACACATTCAATCTACTTGTCATCTATTCACAACATTTTCTCTTTGTGTCACCTCATATCATCTTTGCAACCTCTCTTTTCTCTAAGTATTTAAATCATTCAATTTAAAACCTTCAACTCATGTGCAATATCCCCTATTCTACCTTCTACACTATCTTGGTCATATCCATGCAACCTCCTAAATTTGTAATGTAACAAATAATAAATGATTTATTCACATGAGGTGCTACTTCTCCAGGTTGCCTCTCTTTCAATGTCTAATCCCTCACCCACACAAGATGTATGACCTATTTTGTCTACAAATCATAGCATTTTATAATTTTATTAATCCACTAGGTCATGGCATCACCCCCTTACTTATCATTGTTAGAGCCTCATTTTATTCTCTAAACTTTTCTATGCAACCTTCACATTTCACTTTCTACACACCAAACTCTC
Organism: Sequoia sempervirens; assembly: GCA_007258455.2. Classification (NCBI taxonomy): domain Eukaryota; kingdom Viridiplantae; phylum Streptophyta; class Pinopsida; order Cupressales; family Cupressaceae; genus Sequoia; species Sequoia sempervirens. Next base: position 206,077 of record VDFB02341470.1, read on the forward strand.
TCCCTTGTGGAATTCCTGCACTCTTCTAGAACATTACATACCTTCTTTAAACTCTCCTTATTTCATCCTACGGTGCATCTCCTCAATTACCATATTGTGTGCTTCCTCTCTATTTACATTTGATTGCATTATTTTAAATATGCTTACCCAAATTAAATTCAAAAATCCATTTCAAGATGGTCTAGCCCATGACATGTTCCTAATATGTATTAAATTTTAATCAAAAAGTGCCAATTCCCTTTGGTGTAAAAAGACCAACACCTCCACACTTTCCTTTGGCTTCATTTCCTTCACACTTTCAAGGGATACTACCTATATTCCATTCGACCCATAACACACAAGAGAATGCCGCTATTCCTCTACCTATCCCTCTCACTTCCACGCATTCTAAGTCTCTATTTTTTTGTCTTTTCAAACCTTTTAAATCTCCCATGTGATATGTCTTCCCTACGTAGTCCCCTCATTGCTTCATATTTTTTCCTTTATCTATTGTGACCCTTGGCATTTTATTCTCATTAAATATTTTTCATTACAATTTAAACAAATTTAAATTATTTTTCCTTTAGTTCAATCTTATGTAAATCAATGGGAAATAGATATTTCACAACCATCAACATGTAAACCCATTGCTTTGGGATAACCATCAACATGTAATCTTAGTACTTTGATATATAGCGACAATGATGGAACCTTTCAAAATCCTTCTTCAATGATTCTCCAAGTCTCTTAGAAAACTTTTCCAGTGCTACGTTTTCAAATGTGACTTGATATTTTCTCATTGAATGTAATTTCCACTTCTAAGGTTGCATCAACATTTGCTTTTCCAAACATAAAATAAAAAAAAATTGAAAAAATTTAGATACCTCATGTTGGGACTTTCAAATTTTTCAAATTGCAAGTGCCCATATTGAAAATTTTGCCTTTGCACATTCAGAAGTGCACCTGAGAAATCTTCCCAAGTGACCTACTTTGGAGGGTCATATTCTGGAGCTTGTTTATTTTCAAGACAAACCCCTTGGTGGACCCATTCATGTGACATATGTGAGTAGGAATGTCAATTTTCAGCTTCCCATGATAAGTTTTGATAGGGTTTTGAAAGGAAAAGCTAGAGGGTTTTGGCACTTTTTTGTTGTTCGCAAACTTTCAGTTCTGCAAAGTAGCCTTTAGTTCGAGCTTGCATTTCACAAACGGATGATCATCAAGAGAAAATTATTGTTTCTCTCCATTCTCCATACCTAAATATGCTCCCTGGTCTAGTATCAAAGCCTCATGATTTGATTTGCTATTTTTAGTAGGCCAAAAGCAAATGCAATTTATTTAGTTTTACATCTGCATTGTTGATGGTGTTTCAAGGTGGAAAACTTTGACCCTCAATATCTAGTGAAGATTGATGATTGAAAGAAATTCCTCCGGCACACATGCTTAGTGTACCAAAAATTTCAATTTTTTCCAATGGTAGCCTCTCAAAATTTTATTAGATATTTTTTCAAAATGGCAATTGGGTGAGTTTTAATTGGTTTTGAGCAGGTGCAGTTTCAAAAAAGTTTGAGTAAGAAACTTTGCAATTGAATATCTTTCACCTCGTGATTTGTTTCTCTAGGACAACTATTGCACTCCATTCTTGGGTTGAATGTCTACATGCCTAAAAAAAATTATGGCTCTAGGAGGTCGTTTGACTAGTTTTCCAAAGCGATTCCAAAGCCAACTTGACCAATTTTCACCATTCTATAAAAATGCTAGAAAGCAAGTTTTAATGAAAACCTAGCTTGTCTTTTCACTTTACATGCACTCAAAAACAACCTCTAACCAATCCAAGGTGAAACTTGTTTGAAAATGATTTTTTTTTTTAGCTGGGCCAAGATGGGAACCAGGCATGCTCTGCACAATCATAAAGTTGTGAGTCCATCACATGCTCAAGTAATGGAAACTACTAAAGTTATGCATCAGATTTTTCCTAGTTATGACTCTATCAATAATAAGGCAAGAGCATTTTTGCATGAGGATAGTATAGGCTCACTTTCAGAGGATCATATAATGAGAAATAATGAATGCATGAGGATAGTATTATTCACCATGGAATAAGGTTACCACACTATTCATTCTTGATGGGTTGTTTGAACATTTACATGATACTAAAAAGGGAAATCCTTATCATGCTAATATGGTCATGTTTCTTGATTGTGCAAGCCTACAACTGATATGGAAAAATTTTAGGGTGGAAGAAAACTCATCAAAAGCACCAAATGCTTAGTAAATGAGGGGAAGTGACTTAATGTGGATGAGAATATTTCAAATGCTACAAAGGCTAGGAAGCATGAAGCTAAATATATTGAATGGTTCCAAGCAAAAGAGACATTCAGGGCTACATCAAGTAAGTCGTGATGGTAATGGGAAGAAGATAGAACTCATTGTGAGCACACTGAAAATGGCAACATGGAATATGAAACCCATAACTACCTTAAAGATGATATTTAAGGTCAATGCAAATGGTCCTAGGCTGATTTTCCATTGGGAAATGGGAATTGTCTTGCAGCTCTCTATAGATAAAGGCTAGATGCAAATAATATGGGGTTGTGCATTTTAAAAACACCAAACATTTGAGGCATTTACACTGGTAAGAAAATATTAATATTGCAAGTGCTCAGAGTAATATGATTATGAACATGGAACGCCATTATTGTATCCCACTCACAAAGTGGACTTGTTGAAAAGGTTTTAGAGACTTTCAAGCAAATGAATCATGGTAGGTGCAATGCTAAAGAGGGTGTCATTCAAAAAGAAAAGGAAGGAACCAAAAGCTGGGGCACCATTGAACCAAGGGAGAGGGCCAGTTAACATCGCACAGGGAATTATTGATTGAAATAAGGAGATTGATTAAATGAGAGGCATATCATTTATTGAAAATACTTTTGAAACTTTCAAGAAAATGTAGTTGGGGAGGACACTAAATGTCGCGCCTAACATCTATGCACAAAATGGATTTGTTGAAAAGGCCTCAAAAACTATCAAAGAGGCTCGAACCAGTGAAGGAGGGTGGTGCACTTGGGAGTGTGATTGACATCTATCAAAGCACATAAGAGGTTGATTTAATAATGTAAGGAAAGGCACACAACCTTCTTAATAGTATGACTCAACGAAATGTGGCTCCATTTGAAGCTTTATGACAAGGCTCTGAGCATCCATTAAGGTGCAGGAAGCATAAATGCATTTGTTAGAGAGTGATATGCAACAAAACAGACACGCAGGTTATGAGCGCCATCAAATCATGAATGATTGAGGAATTCAGGTGGAATTCTTTGTGCATATTCAAAGGCTCGAACCCTTTATGGAGGGTGCCATTCAGTAAGTTGAAAAAGAAACCAAAGTATTCAACAAGGAACCCATGAATGATGGCAACCATTGTGATTGATAAATGGGGTCGCATCAACAGTGCAAAAGGAATTTTTTCGTCAGTTCATGAAAATGTGCAAGGAACATTTTTCCTTGATGATAGATTGAGCATATTTTCATTTTACATGAGGATTTTTGTTGATGTTGCAAACCATTGAAGCTGCAGAGCATGGCCACCATGGCCAGACATCTAAATTTAATCACTTCCATATGATTAAATTTACCACCTTTCCTGTCTACCATGCTAATATTAATTTATTAAATTAATATTATACCTTTGGCCTCATAACGGTAAAGTATTTAATTTAATAATTAATACTTTATCTTTCACCTTATTCCTCTTTAAATTAAATAAATACGCTAATTTATTTAATTTAGTCATTTTCCCCCTTTTGATTTAAAATCAATTTAAAATTCCTTACTTTCTCTCTCCTTGTCACATCCTCCATAACTTTGCTCTAATCTGAATTAAGTTAATTAATTCATGATTATGATGTGCATTCTCTTAATCAGAGATTAATGTCACATCCTCCTACATTTGCCCTTGCCTCTAATCTTCCATTAATTAGCCTAATCCAATGTTTGCACAACCTTAACCAAAATTATTAAGCTAAATTTAGCACCACTTTTTGGTCAATTCTTCCATTTTTCCTTTTTGGATATTGACCTCTCCTTTCCCATGTGAATTTTTAATTCACATTTATTTGTCCTAGGTTCATCTCATTATATGTGAATTTTTAATTCACATTCCATTCTTCCAAGGCTTCTAGAACCTTGGACTTGTCACAATCTCCACATGTGACCAAGTCCCACCTTTTTGGAGCCCATCTTTTACCCTTTAGATCATCCTAGGAATGTGAATTTTTAATTCACATTTATATCCCCAACCACCTTTCACTTTTCCCATGTAGATTTTTGAGGAATTCCAAAATTCCTCAAATGTCCCTTTCACTCCCACTTGGGGACAAGAAATCCCTTTTTAAGGAAATCTCCTCACTCCCCAAGGTGCATGTCCTTTTTCCACCTCATGTACCTTCTTGACAACCTCATCTCCATCTCATATCCCCTTGGCCACTTCACCCCCACATGTCAAGATGTGAGGGCTTGTGGTTCTCAACCCACATAGCCCTTCATCTTGGCCTTGTTGGATCAATCTTGACCGTTGAATTCTCTAGAGAATTCAAATTCTCCTATAAATACCCCCTCCTCAAGGGCATTTTCAACACTTAGCAATCTTGCAACTAAATGCTGTCAATTTGTATTCTCAATCCTTTGCCATCATTTAGCCATCTCTCTTGATCATATTGCATATTGAATCTTGCATTTTAATCATTCAAGCAATCATCTAAGGAGCACACAAACCAATCCAAGCAAGGGCCAATCAAAGAGATATCAACAACAAGGGAGGTAAAATTGTTTATGTCTTGTTTAGTCCATTTTGCTTATTGTTTATCACTCTTTTGGCTAATCTTGAGGTGTCTTTGGTATTTTATCATTTGCATTCTTAAGTTGTTTTGCATATTTAGAGAAGGATAAATTCCAAGGTATCACATTTCTGGCACACCCGGTGGGACCCACATACGGGTCTTGCATTTAATGTCTCTTTTGGTTAAGAATTTTGCAGGAAAAGTTCGCAGAAAGGCAGTAGCGCCCTCACAGAAAGGCGGTAGCACCCCCGCAGAAACGCGGTAGCGCCCCATGGAAAGGCAGCAGCGCCCTCTTGGCCACCTGAAAGTTTTATTCTTTCTAACACGATTGCTACAACTAGGGATACATTTAGAAGGTTTTACTAACAATTTTCTTGCAGTGGGAGGGGCGCAACTTTTCATTTTTAAATTTGACAAAGTTTGTTGCAGAAACG
>VDFB02341471.1:0-29356 GCA_007258455.2 Sequoia sempervirens
ATTGTTCTGCTCCAAACCCTTATTTGCAAACATTCAACACAGAGGTAACTTCTGAATGAAATTGCTCCAATGGAATCTGAGGGTTTTTCGTCCCCAAGTCCCAAATCTTTAGCACACTGTCGATCCCTGGCTGGAATTGCACTACCTTTTGGGTTTTCATCCCTCTGGTAAGAAATTTGGCCACAAGCACAAATTCCTAACAGATTGTAAAATCCCACCCTTATTTTTTTCACAATTTTTTCACCCGTTAGCATTAGACAAAAGAAAAGATAGGCAACTGAATAACAACCCTCCACATTTTGATCACCTAGATCCCAGAGTGGGCAAGGTGAGAGCATACAGTGTAAGGGGATCTTTGCAAATATTGAAGTAACAATTCTAACTGAAATAACACCTCCCACTTCCTGATCACCCAGATCCTAGTATGGACAAGGTGAGAGCATATAGTGGATGGCTTACAAATATTGAACTATCTCTACACTACCACTTCTTCAGTGGGGTGAGTAGTAAATAACAGTGTATGAAAGTAAACAAGGAATGCTCTTGGTGGCAAGCCAGCCACTTCCACTTTTCAATGGGTAACAAGGAAAGTAATGCACTTGGCGGCAAAGCTAGCCACTTCCATTTTTTAGCGAGCAACAAGAAAGAAATATAGATATTCAACGAGAGTGTGAAGTACATAAAGCAAAAGGCTCAACCACTTTTCAGCGAAAGCAACCACTTATGCAGTGGGGTAAATAACCAAAATGGCTGAAATCAAATAGCTGATTGGTACTACCAATTCAGCGTTACAAAATGAAGTCCAGTACATGAAATCATGAGGATAACAAATCAATATGATATGCCCAATTGTATAGTTACTATTTACTACTACTGCATAGGGTAAATATGGATGTAATGTGAATTATGAGATGAATAAAATATGCTTGTACCTTATTATCAATATGAATGTTATCTCATTTGATGTTACTTCAGTTGATATTATTCATGGTGAAATACTGCATTTATGTGAATGATAGGTTATTGAATTATAATTATTCTAACTTTGGAGATGTCTATGTATATTGCATATGTTATGAACAATTGACTGTCGTGTGCATGTGTTAGTGGATGTAGGTATGTGTTCCATTCCTCCAGGCATAGGGGAAGTATCACTCGGGAGAAGATCTTGGTCAGGTAACTGGTAAAAGTAAACTATCCGAGCATACACACACCACATTAGAATGATTTAACTGAGTCAATTGTGGGTAATAGGTAAGTCATCCTTAGCTAGTAAGTTTGCATTTGAGAGTCTAGTTACTATTGCATGCATTTTCGGGTGATGTTTATCTATTTGAGCTTTTGAGATCTTTCTTGTACCATTGCTATTATATTGACAAGCGAGATGTACATGGAGTATATGTATATATATGCATATGCATGTCAATAGGATCCAACGACATGTATATGCACATGTATAGATGTACCACATGTAAACACTTATCAATATGATAGTAATTGTGATTGGTTGTATGTGAATCGGATGTGAACATATATATATGTGTATAGTATATACATGTATCCATATGTATATGTATATCGATACAAGCATACATTGGCAAAAGGACATGCTCATACGGATGCATTGATATAATATACCTATATATACATGTACACAGAGGCATATACATTTATACATACATATATATATATATATATATATATATATATATATATATATATATATATATGCATACATCTAGTATAATGTGTATTATATACTATATTGCAATAAATGACCATGGCAATAAAGGTCGATAATAGTCATCCAACGACTATGAAATTGGAAGTCAATTTGGAATTGCTTACGGCTGTGTAAGTAAAGTTGCGTTTCACTCGCCATGTCACGTATGTGGAAACATATGAATACATTTTAATTGCTAACTTTGACTCGGCCTACGCAATGAAAAAGAGTAACATGGACTTTGTCCAACCTCTTTAATTGGTTTAATTGACTCGTCCCTTTAATTCAGTCGATACATGCTAAGTGTTGCAGATTTATTATTGACTGTTTCACTCATTTTGAAACTGCGCCAACTTGATATTAGGAGGGAGGCTTTGGCGCCACCTCTTGAAGCATTTTCTTGTAGATGTCTTTGCTAGAGTATAATTCGAATTCTCCATGTGCATTTTGAATTAGTCTTTGAATTGCTGTCAAAGATGTAAGTTGATCTGTAGGAGGTTTTGCCGAGTCTGAGCTTATTTTATCGCCACCTTATTGTTGAATTGCTTTACATGAAGCTTGTTGTCATTTTACATGCCTAAACTGTAGGCTTTGTGATTGCTTGGTTGCTCTATAATCAACTGAGCCATTTCACTTGAAAAGGGCGCATTCTTTCCCAAAAGATTATACGTCTTTTGCAGTTCATTACTTTTGAGTTATTACCAGCCATATTTGTCTTGTTTTTATGAGTGAGAAATAAGAGTGATCTATTGTGAGTAAGAGGTATCATTATTGTTTGAGAGAAGTAAGCTATCAACAAGTGAGATAAAGTTGTTTGTGAGAAGTTGATTGCTGTTGGAGAAGGTTGCATTGTTGCCATTAATTTGGATAAGCGATAACAGGCATGAGGATCTCTTCTTGTTATTTACTTAGAATTATCATGTTTTCTATGTTTGCCTAAAATGTTTTTTCAGTATGTGCAATAGAAGTAATTGAGAGTGTCTTTGAAAAAGGGAATTGAAGCTTTTGGGCTGTTTTTATATTGTGTTTGTAAGAACTCCATAATAGGAGAATGGTGTATATCATAGTTATTATATACTAGGTTTGATTGAATGCAAGAGTCACTTGAGGTACCACCCAACTAAGTTATTGATTTAACTAGGAAAGCTTGTGTTACTCCTAGGATAGTTAATCCAGTATGGGAGGGAGCTTGTGTACTTACTTGTTAAATAGATTCATTTCAAGTAGATTAAAACGGTGATAGGTTAGTCTGGGGTGATAGATTATCCATTGAAGGACAATACCTATGCGTAGCTTAAGAGTCTTAAGTCAAATCGGCCCCAAGTAGTGTATGTGATAGATAACTTTCAGTCGTTTACTGAATGTAACACTTTAGCCAAAGTAGTGTAATGTCCGAGACTCCACTATAGATTGTGAAATATGCCCCTTAATTTTTCCCCAAGATTTTCACAACAAGAAGCACTACGCCAATGATTAGCGTTAGCTTCCAAAAGATAATCAAACTGAATGTAATCTATGCCAAGAATGTTCACCAAGATCCTTTAGAAGACCCTTTAGAATGTTCACCAAGATCCTTTAGAAGGCGAGGTGATAGTATATGGCGATGGAAACTAAGCAACAACTGAAATTGAATTACAAACTGAAATGCAAGTAGGCAGTGATCCAGCTATAAAGAATTTCCACACTACCACTTATTCAATGGGGGGAAAACATCACAATACAAGGCAATTCATCTGCTTAGCGGGCATCCACTCAATAGTGGGGATTCACCACTTAAACAGTGGGTGAATGATAATGATACAATATAATTTTTTCTCCACACTACCGGTAAACCATCCAGGGGTTACAATGTTGTGAATTAAACACAAATAAATGCTGAAATAAGAATGACTGGAAAAGTACTACTATTACCAGCATTTACAACGAGCTTATTGCAATAAATATACAATAGAAATTTGTTCTAAACTTCCGCAGGAGTTATACTATACTTTTGATTTCAAATATGAGTTGGAACATCAAAGTATTTGAGCATAGAACAGAATTATAAAGGTCTGATATGAAAGACCAGCAAGTTGAAAGTACAGACCGGCAAGCTGAACCAACTCCAAAAGCTTATTTCTCCCTCTAAACACCTTCAATGCTCCTCAAAACTGAAACAATGCTTTCTAAAGACTATGTGACTAGAATTCAAGATTATTTCAATGCCAACACATACCATAAGTCCAACTCGAATCCCAATGAGGAGAAGAAGGTACGGCCCTAGCAAGAGGTTCGACCTTCTCTAGAAAATTCAAGGTTTCACTATTAATCTGAAACTTTGGAATATGGTGCGCCATGAGTATAGGTACTGAATGAGCAAATGCCCAAAATGCATAAAAATTCGTACGAAGATCTATGATCAAAATTCCTCTTCAGCCAAGCATGAACCAACAGACATAAAATCTGATAATAACATCAAATCTCCAACAATGAAGTTCAATATGCAATTCTGAATGAAGCACACTCCCTCCCAAATGACCATCTAGGGAACCATAGTTTCAGGGCCGAAGAATGGAGTAAAATTGCTAAGCTTCCCCTTAGCCAAGTTCTGAAATCAATTTAGCAACATAACTTTACAATATTTTCCAAAGATGAGAATGAATGAGCAAGGCATCAATAAATAGGCTCTTCAGCTAGAAAATGAATCAACTTGAAACTCCCACAAGAAACTCTTCAGCTTCCTCAAAGGGACGCCACCTGTCATGTTGCACTTTATTTGAATTATTAAAACATTAATCATCTCCCTCTAAGCGTCCATTTACAAGTTGCACAATAAAACATTTAATATTAATATTAAATGCTCAAATCAACCCATTTATGTCCCCTTTTTAAAAACAACTTGAAGTTGTTGCCTAGGCACAAGGTACAAACTCAAATTATAAAATTGACTAAGTGTTCAAACTCAGTCCAAAGGAGAGATAGAAGCCAAAGCCAAAACCAATGCCCAAACCGATTCTGCCAAAAATAGAATGATGACTTGAGCTGAGCTACTAATAATGCCCCTACCACAATAGACTTACTAAAAATAGCCAATGCCAAAAATAGTAAGTTAACTTCAAATTCAATAGAAGACCAAACTGAACAGCCTCACTGCCCAAAATAGAAATGTGAACTACAGATGTTTGAATTGCTACTAGAATGATACTGCTATAAATAGACTTACCAAAAAATAGCAAACTGCTATAAATAGTAAATTTGCAAAACTTCATCTGAACACCAATTGAGCAGTATCATGACTTACTATAAATAGTAAGTGCCCAAAAAGATTGTCAGATTTAGATGCATGTCACATCACCTCGGAGGTCTCTGAAAACCCAGAAAAACCCAGAAACCTTTCCTGCATGCGAGGTATTAGCCAAAATTGCATGTCACTAACTTAGCATGCATGTTACCTTATCCTAAAGCTCTCCAAAAACCCAGAAAACTCCACCAGACATGCGTCAGAAATACACACATGTAAGCATTCAAAAATGCATCTGAACTTCCTAGATATTAGGAAACCCTAATTCCACTTCTGACTAGCCTACGAGCTTCCGGAAATAGGCTATCAATCACAAAGGAGCGTATGGCTAAAATGGGGACATTACAGATTGTGTGACTACCAAGACTACACTATCAATTCACCATGATCCAATAGTACATACTAGTTCGAGATTGTGGGATTACAAGTTCTATTTATGTTAAAACGGGGACATTACAGATTGTGTGACTACCAAGACTACACTATCAGTTCACCGTGATCCAGTATTACATACTAGTTCGAGATTGTGGGATTACAAGTTCTAGTCATGTAGGACACAACACTATGCTTAGTTGGTTGTCGTTATCAATTACTCTACCAATCTCTTCGTCGAAGGGAAGGGCCATCTATCGAATGATACATATGCGGGGACCATATTAAGAGTCCGTGGTTGGCAGAAAAGCCCTGAGTGATGCTTCTCCTCCACAACAAGCGATAGAAGAACCAAGATTTGAAAGGAAGGATCCTGGACCGTCTTACAACTATTTGTTCTAAAGCTCTTTGAGCTATGTATGTAATTGTATGCTTTCCTACATTGATGTATTTATGAAATGAAAAGGAATTCATATTGTATATGTTTTACATCTTGATTGGAAATTATCAATAAAGAAACGAAAAAAATTTATTCGCAATGGCATGTTGCTTGTTTTATTTACTCGTTTGGTGTAAAATTAGAAGTTTTTACTTCATAGAAGAGTTAGTACATGTAAGAACCCTGTCCAGTTCTGTCCTAAATTTTCCACTTTTGCCCACTTGACAGTTTGTCAAACAGTTGTCTAGAATGCTGGCTTTGGTCTGATATAATTTTCTGTTTGTGTTATCTCCTTGAATTTGAGTTTGGAAATGCAAAGAACTTGTCTAAACTGAATTAAATATGCTTCTATGAATTTAGAATGAAATGTCGATTTGTTTTTGTATTTTTTTCAATGCAAATATATGAAATGACTTGCCTCAAATGACTAGCTACAGCAACATTGGCATTTTGTCATTCAATTGGCATGCAACTACTTATGCAAACATGAAGAGACCATTACGACACATTTTATCAAACACTTTGCGGGCAACCTTCAATGACTTTGTATTTTGCCAATATGCTGTCTTCTTAACTGTTTACAAATTAACTAACATCTACAGCAGATCGCTCTTATGAAGCATGGAATGCAATGCTATGTATGGATTGCTATGCAATAGCAGAATACAATGTTTTACCAAATGCCTACACTAATCACTCTTCCTAAGGAGAGCGAACTACAATGCAATATAATAATGCTGACAACAATATGAAGAGAACCTAGGATGACTTGCTGCTAAAAGATGCTTATGTAAATTGATTCGATACTCCTTCCACAAGCCTTGGTTGGACATGAAGTTGCAGCGATTGTACTAATTAGAGACCAGCAACCCTTCTCCAAATTAATTCTGATTTTTTTAAGAGCCTTTTTCACAAAATTGCCCCTACTGATAACCATCTATCATTGCCTGTCATATGCGATTTATTTCTCTACTGAAATCAACCCAACAATCCTCAATCATCCATTAGTAACCATGTTTTGCAAAGAGATAAGATCGAACCACCCTTTAAGACTGAGAATAGACTCCAATATGCAAAATTCGAATTCCTTCAACTAGGGATGACTCCTATAAAAATCTGAAAATGCTTTCTTCAAAATCAACCTTCACAAATTCTCCAAAATCCTTGATTAATCCGTCAATGAAGCACAATGTTGACTTTTGGATGAAGCCAATCTCACAGGCACCTTCGGAAGATCTTTTACAACCTCAGAATGCACAAACTTCGAAGCAGCTATGCTCTCCAAAGCTGATAATGGCAGAAAAGGCTGAAACCCTAGGTTTATTCTTCTCCATAGTAAAACTATTAAAAATCAAATATCAAAATCCTGAATGAATTAATAATAGCTTGGTTGATCCCTTTATATAATTTTTCTCCAAGAAGAGGTCGACCCTTTAGAAGATTCTTTTCAATCATTTAATAATAATATTAAATGTGCATTTTATAACTTTATTAATAATTCCTCAAAGTGGGCACCTATTTAATTAATCATTTAATGCGCTTTAAGTCATTAAATGGCCCCTTTAGACATAAAGTTATAATATAACTTTATAATATGCTTTTTTAATAATTAATTATTATTAAAGTCGCCTTAAATAATAATTAAATGATATAACTTGCACATTAATCCTTATTTCACCAGGCCAACTGAGAACTGGGATCAACACTACTTCCACAACATGTCCAGGTGCCTTACTATAAATAGAAATACTGGACTCCCATGACCTGATGTCTTACTATAAATAGTGTGTACAACTGAGCCCTGAAACACCAAACGAAGGCCAATCTTGAACCACCCAACGCTCTGGAGAAGAAAACACTCTGATATCTGCCAAACAAGACCCTCTAACCATCTGCATTAGCCTACGAGGGTCAGCTAATAAGCTAAACCATCGAGAAATTGGAACGAGCTAAAAAGGGGACATTACTGTTTGCCCTCCTTGAAATTGCTTGTCCCCAAGCAATCTCAACTGCCAACAAAAAACCCTTTGAAAGATCACATCACCTGGATCCCACTGGAAAGACTGTGTAATGTCCCTGATATCCCCAACCAACTCTTGCAACACCAGCATCAGAACAACTGTTAAATTACTATGAACCATGTCGACCTCAATATCAGGTGTCTCATGAGCATGAATCTCAAGGGGAAGTTTCTCATAATGCTAGCAAAGTTTGCTTCCCATATTTGCACAAGGTAAGATATCATATAAACTGTCCACCACGTGTGCATCAAAACTGTGCATCTGAAACAAATCGTGTACAAGTGAGTCGAAAACAAAACTATAGGCACTCCTTATCATGTACATACTGTAAAACTCCTCAGTGAGCCCTACCTGGAATCCTAATGCACTAGAAGAATCCCAAATACTACAATTATTGCCCAACTCTGTATCGGTACCTGTAGGAAGATCAACATCAAGCTTGAAGAGTGGACTGTCATAGACCAATCCAACATCAGCCTCGAATAACGGATTATTCACAAACTGCACAACTACTCCATGTCGATTTGAATCATCCCTCTCCAAACTGCTAGAGCAATGAGTAGAATAAAACTCCTGTACTGACTCACACTCCTGCTTATCCCTCCTTCCGCTCTTCTCTCTACAAAGAGAGATAGAACGCAAGCTCCCATCTGCAATTCCCTTCAACACGTAACCCTATCATTCACCTTAAACCTCATCTCCATTTTGGGTACGTTAAGGGTAAATTCTCCGATGTCTTGGAGCCATTTCATGCCCAACACTATGTTCATCTCACCCATGTTGACCACATAGACATCCGCCTGTAACTCATAGTCATTTAGCAGCAAAGTGAGATTACTTATCCGCCTGGTGCACGTGAGGGTATATCCATCTGCAACCCTAACTCTGAACCCAGCGAATTCCTCTACCTGGAGTCTACAGCTGGCCACAAACCCCTCGTCAATAAAATTATGCATTGATCCAGTGTCGAGCATAGCAATGCAACATTGTCCATTAACCATTCCCTTGATTTTGAATGCAGTCCCTTCCTGTATATTAGCAGATAAGGCCAAGGGAGATAAATTTGCATTAGGTCCAAACTCTGTAGAGGCTTTTCCGACCTCACCATCCTCTGGAGTCGTTTGTTGATCTGAATTTTCAGAATTGGAATCCTCATAATATGCCCACATTATTCAATTGGCCTTGCCCTTAGGCCTCAAAGGACAGTCATGCTCTCCACTGTAAGGTTCCTTGCACCAGTAACACAATTTCTTCTTCCTTAATTCCTCCTGTGACTCCTCGTCCACCTGAGTTGCTAATTTCTTTTTCTTATCAACAGATTGTTGAGGACTCTCATTGCTGGAACAAGTAATATCTTTAGAAGTGAACTTGCTTTTTGAGGCTGCAAGCTCCATACTTCTAGCCTTTCTCATAGCTTCCTGAAGTGAAGGGGGATCAAAAGCTTTGATCCATCCTCTCAATGGTTCAGATAAGCCTTCAGTGAACAGAATGACCAACCTTCTTTCAGATATGCTAGGGACCATAACTGAAAGCCTCTGGAAATCACTAATATACACCTCCAAACTCCCCACTTGCTTGAGTTGAGCTAGGTCTCTGAAATATAATTCTGGATCTTTCTTGTCAAAGTACTCAATCAACCTGTTAGTGAATTCCTGGTAAGAGGTGATGAGGTTATGCTGCAAGGTGACCATCCCATGGTGCCACCAATTATGAGCTACTCCATCCAGGTGCAAGGCCACAAATTTGATTGCATCCTCCTCTGCCATAGGCCAAAGAGTTAAGAAGGTATCCAACTTGTGAATCCAGGCTCGTGTTGTGACTTTCCCACTACCATCAAATGTCAGAAGTGTGAGCTTGCTTGTGGCATGCTTAAGGTCCTTGTTTTGGTTCCTTGGTCTCCTGTCTTGCCTTGCTTTGTTGTGCTCCCTCCTTTGACTCATGAATCGGTCAAAGGTCAAATGCTCCTTTACTTGAGGTGTGAGCAAATCCCATTCATCGTCCAGTGTCATGACATTATCTATGAAGAGTTCATCTTCTTCAGCATTCTCTTCTTCTGGTTCATTCCTCAAAAAGGTAGGACATGAAGGTCTATCGGTAGTACGAGTAGGTGCACTTTGTGCCCTGGGAGTCCCAACCATACTTCCATTGTCTCCTTGCTCGTGATTTTGCCTTCTAGAAGTATGCAACTATTGTATAGCTATTGTAATTTGCTGCAAAACATCAACTACATGTCGATACCCTACTGCAAGACCACTCATGATTTCTCTTGCTTCTCTTTCCTCATTATTACCTTCATTTCTTTGTGGACTACCACCTCTTCTATCACCCATTATATCCTGTTGCATATCCTTAATTTGATTTTCCTATTGTGCTACCCATAGTTGGAAAACTCGGATTCGCCGCGGACTCGGCAGCCCAAAAACATGACTCGGACTTGGGACTCGGCACGGACTCGGAAAAAGACTCGGCTAGGACTCGGCAAAAAAAAAAACCGTAGTTTTACAAAAAAACAAGAACAAATTAATGCATTTAGAGAACATAAGAGCCTAATTTGATTATCAAACACTCATAATTCAAAGATTACACAGGTCATATGATCATCAAACACTCAATAATTGAAATTTAATCATTCATAGTCATCAAATACTCATAGTTTCAATGTATAACATCATAAGATTATAAATGTTTACATATAATCTTGGCTTCTTTCAACCCCAATTCAATTTGCAGACCTCTATTTCACAAACTTGAGTGTTAAAATGAAAGAAAAAGTTAAAAAAAACATGGGTTTTTAACCCCTTTTGACTCCCAGCCACACAGGAGAGTTTTGGGTTGGGGCTCCCGAGTCCAACCTCAGGACTCTTTTTAACCCCTTTTGACTCCCAACCACACAGGAGAGTCCTCAGTTGGGACTCCCGAGTCTGACCTCAGGACTCTCCGAGTCCTGAGGTTGTGTTGGAACTGTTAAAATCTGATATTTTCACATGTTGATTTTTCTCTTTTGGCCTTACCGTGTGTATTTTCCACTCATATTTTGCCCTTTTGTCCCTTTGAATCCTTTGGGTCTTGCATTTTCCACCTTTTGGTGCCTATCGGCATAGGTCTTCTATTGTCTCCCCGACCCATTGAGCGTTTTTTGCTTGCATAAGTCTATATTGCCTATCGGCAAGACTTATCATTTGTCATAGCGACTGGATCTTACTTATAGGTGGTTGTCGGCGAGACTTTGGTTTTGTTTCAGCGATCGGGATGATATACATATCGACAAAGCTTGGAGTTTTCGGCATTGCATCTTGGCGAATGTTTTTGGGTCTTGCCGACTTGTGCTTCAATGTTCGTTTCGGCCAGACATGGACTTCGGTGAAGGGTTATAACGACTTCGCGTTGTTTCACCGACCAACAATGCAAGGGGATGCTATTTCGGCAAGGGTCTGGGGGTTTCGGTGACATCTCATAGCGAATTCAATATGTCCCACCGACAGGGTTTTAACGATTTCTTCATGTGGCTTTCGGCGAGTCTTATATTGTCTTGACGAACGTGAACTATCTCGGATGACTTTCGGTGAAGCAAGGAGTTCTCTACATGACGTCTCGCCGAAGGTTGGATATTATAACGACATGAGAATCTTTGTCGGCGTAGGGGTGGCTTTGTCTTGGTGAATTGGTGTGTTTGGGGTTTTCGGCGAAACGATGTGATATCTACATGAGGTCTCCCCGATAGCAATGAGCTATAACGACACGCATGATGGGCAATCTGCCAGTAAGAGAAGCGATGAGTCCTGGCGACTTGCGGGGATGGTTAAGGCCTTTCGGTATGACTTGTGTATTCTCTATAAGGTCTTCCCGACACTATTATGCTACAGCGACATGAGAAGAATGAGGAGGGTTCTCGGTGAAACATAGAATGGTCTATATAACGTTTCACCGACCCGAACGGGTTATAGCGATACACAACGAAACAAGGCGACATTTCTTGGCTTCAGTTTAACAAATGGATGGTCACGGCGAAGCACGAGGAGCAGGGGAACTCGGGCATGAGCGATAAGCGTTATTTTGCCTTCGGCATACCTTCTGGCCTATCTTGCCGATCAACACATCGTTAATATTAGAATTTAAATCTGCATTTCCACATGCACTACTGCTAACTAACCATTGGCGGCATGATTTGAAGCTTTGGTTTCTATGCCGTATTCTATATGCACCCCGGATTGTACAATTGGAACAAGTATCGATTTTAGAGTAGATAGGATTAGGATAATTTCCGCAGACTATGTGCATGGCTCTAAATGGTGGTTTCAATGAAAATCGGCCGGTGTAAGGTGCTGTTACCGGCATCACCTCAGGCAAGCAATTTATTGAAAGCATTACTAAGCCGCTCTGCTGATTCTTTTTTCTCAGTCGTTTAAATCTGAAATAACAAGTTTGAGTCCTTCCAGCTTTACCCAGTATTACTTGTTGTATTCAGGATTAATTGATCTGTTCTCTCTGCAAGTAAGGATTAAATCCTTCATGGATCACAATAGTCCGTGAGGAATTCCACCCCAGATTCTAGCAGAGCTTAGTAATCATAATCCCGCATTGCTTGCGCTGGCAAACAAAATCATGCCTGCTAATTTGATCTTTCTCGCTGTAATGTTGCCTCCGTTTGACTCCACATACCCAACAAAGCACTGGTCTCTGCATTTCATCATTTTGAATTCACTTAATCTCTTTACATCTATTAATCAAGCATTTTAGGATTTAGATTAGAAGATTGCTATCAAGTTTGGTTTCATTTTGTTCACCGCACCGCCACCGTGACAAAAATACCAGAAGCGATAACCGGCAAAATAAGCCCGCATTGTTCAAGAGAGGTCACCCGCCCCAGGCTCAGCGCGACTCGAAGAGCAGAAGGTTTGATTGCTTTCAAACCTTGTTTGTTGGCCCACCGCGAAAGCTTCGGGCAACCTTCGCGGGTTCAAACCCGCGTTTCTTGAGAGCTAAACCGCCACCGACTATATCAGACACGCCAGTAATATTTGAGAATTAACATCACTTTGAAGAAGCCATTAATTGAGAGGATCCGTCATTTAATCATGTACCAACATGCGTACTCACCGGTGCACCCTCAATGCGATACAAATGACCGTACAGTTTGGATTTGTCGCGATTCGCTATCCTTTATCCAATGGACAGCACCATGGAGCAGGCATGGTTCTGCTGATGCAGTGATGCAATCACTGCGATCACGCGGTTGTGCTTCGCATGCTTGCATCTAAGACGGATGTGCCTTGGTGAACATTTACGCATGCGCTTGGCCCGGCGATAACACCGTTGAAGATGCTAGGGATTGGTTCAACAAATACCGTTCTATTGATTCTCTCCATGATTTCAAGATCGCCTTCGAAAGCAATTTGGGAATCTAAGGTATCGCAGTTTGCTCTTCGCGGAACTCATTAAAATATCTAGCGATCAAAGTGATATTAATTGTATTTCCAACGTAGATTCAATAAGTTGCATTAAGATACCTTCTGGATCAAAGTTTCCGTGATTCCAGAAGAACCGAAACATTTATTTGAATGCTTTTGATCCAAAGACAGGGTATGAGCTTAGAAATAAATTCCCAAGAAGTTTGGTTGAGGCACAAAAAATGGCACAAACAATTGAAAACAATAGGAAGGCTGCTGTGATGATCAGCAAAAGAGATATTCATAGGGTTTCTCAGCGAAGCAACATATACAGGAACGAAAGGCCGAGGTTGCACGATATGCCCTATAAAACAGACTGGAAGGACAACAAACCTATAAACGCCAGGCTTGGAAATAAGGAAGCTCCTGACCCATTAAGCAAGAGGCGAACCTACATGGTAAGTAACAATTACTATTGTGAATTTTGTGATGGGCCACATTCCCCAGATCATTGTGTTGTAGCCCAAAGAATGCAGGTGGAGGGAATGTTGATGGGAGACAATAGAGAAGATCACACAGTGTATCTGGCTTCAGATACCTTTCACCATGTTGTAGAGAGGAACTCACCTTCGGAGACTAAAGGTTATCAACATAATGTTTCAAGTCAGAAATACTATGTCCATATGGCTGAACAGTAGGAAGAAGATTTTATAAAGCCATATTCTGTTGAGATCCCTGCTCAATACAGTTCGAAGAGATTTATTGAAGAAGGAATGAAGAGACTAGTTGTTACTAATCAAAAGAAAGGAAACAAAGGAATAAGGTATGAGAACACTATCAATATTGAATCCGATAGTTGTATTTCTGATGAGTGTAAAGAAATTGATCACATCATGCAACCGGTAGAAGATGAGATATGTGCAAGTCAGGATGATTCCTGTGATGGTTTGCATAATGAAGATGAAGGTGCAAGACATTTCTCTTGCATAATAGATTGTGACAGGGAAAGCATTGCATGTGGTGAGGAATCCAGTGAATATTCAGATTCTGATGATAAACCTGAGGATTTTGATCTGCAGTCAAGGGATTCCTTCACCTCTTATGAAGATCAGGATGAAGTGGCAATGGGAGATGTTGATTCATCAGATAGTAAATATGCAATACCTCTGGCCGCAGTTGAAAATTATGATGATACATCTGATGAAGAGGTATGTACATTTGAAAGTAATTTCCAAATTTTTTCAAATTTGTTGTATGATGAAGAGTTAAATGAAGATCAGATGATTTTTTGCCAAGGTGTCTCAATGAGTAAATTTCAGATATTTTCAAATCCATTCTATGAAAAGGAGGAAACAATTTCAGACAAGCAAAATAATGGAATAAGTAACTGCACTAATGATGTTTCTGATTTCCCATTCCCTGATGGTATTGAATTTCTGTTTGATAATGACAAATGTGAGGAGTATAACTATAGTGATGAAAATATTGAGACCTGTTCACTTGTCAGTGAACAGATTGCAGAATTGTTTACTTCTAAATGCCAGGGTTGTGCACATGATGAAGATTTTGAAGTTTTGTCTCCAGCTTACTTTTGTTTTGACAGTGAAGAATCTTCATGTAAAGGTTCTTATGACTCCTTGTGTATTTCTTGGAGTAATGGTGATACTTTTGGTGTTGATCAAAAGTCTGTTTCTATTCAGGATGAGGTATGTGATCTTGAAATTTCTAATCCATGTGAAGAAGACATTTGTTTGCATACCAAGGATGATAGAGTTCCAGATTTGATTTATTCATATATGCTTGATACTGGAGACATGAGTCATGATCCAGTATTGTCTCCGAATGAAGCTATTGAGGAGATGCAAAAGGTTTCAGATTTGCTTGTTTCAGATAATGTTGGTCTGACAGAGTTTTTTGTTTTTCAAGAGGGGCACTTTGATTGTGAAATTTTAATACAGCTGAGTGAATGCTTTATGATACATAACAATGAGGAAGATAATAAGGAATATTGTATTTCACATGCATGCATCTTGAATGTTGAAAATAACAGGGGTTTGTCCCAAAATGTTGAAGAATTTGCACTACAAGATGGTGTAGGGATTTTGGGCCAAACCATGATACTCTAAGAACTTGCAATAACAATGATAGGAATGATTGCATGAGTATCTTCAGGGAGAATTTGATGAACTCAACACAAAACCAGGTGTTTGACAGAGAAAAGCTTGGTTTGAGTTTCAGATTGTAACAGCTCAGAACAGGTCAAGCTAAAGCATGGAGGACTGAGGGTTGCCAGTGCATGGACAACTTTTTCTCATCCTCTTAAAAATTCTTTTCCATGCACAGTAGTTTTAGGGATCTGTTTCATTTCCATTTTGCATTCATCTCCATCTTGCATTCTCATGCTTCATTTCCATTTCCATTCTGCTCACTGGCTCATTTTTTGTTTGGTCTGGTCTGCTCACCCAATGATTCTGGATCCTTGCATTGATTTTACACTCAATCATCCCCAGACGGAGCCACTATTGGAACTGTTAAAATCTGATATTTTCACATGTTGATTTTACTCTTTTGGCCTTACCGTGTGCATTTTCCACTCATATTTTTCCCTTTTGTCCCTTTGAATCCTTTGGGTCTTGCATTTTCCACCTTTTGGTGCCTATTGGCATCGGTCTTCTATTGTCTCCCCGACCCATTGAGCATTTTTTGCTTGCATTAGTCTATATTGCCTATCGGCAAGACTTATCATTTGTCATAGCGACTGGATCTTACTTACAGGTGGTTGTCGGCGAGACTTTGGTTTTGTTTCAGCGATCGGGATGATATACATATCGACAAAGCTTGGAGTTTTCGGCATTGCATCTTGGCGAATGTTTTTGGGTCTTGCCGACTTGTGCTTCAATGTTCGTTTCGGCCAGACATGGACTTCGGTGAAGGGTTATAACGACTTCGCGTTGTTTCACTGACCGACAATGCAAGGGGATGCTATTTCGGCAAGGGTCTGGGGGTTTCGATGACATCTCATAGCGAATTCAGTATGTCCCACCGACAGGGTTTTAACGATTTCTTCATGTGGCTTTCGACGAGAGTCTTATATTGTCTTGACGAACGTGAACTATCTCGGATGACTTTCGGTGAAGCAAGGAGTTCTCTACATGACGTCTCGCCGAAAGTTGGATATTATAACGACATGAGAATCTTTGTCGGCGTAGGGGTGGCTTTGTCTTGGTGAATTGGTGTGTTCGGGGTTTTCGGCGAAACGATGTGATATCTACATGAGGTCTCCCCGATAGCAATGAGCTATAACGACACGCATGATGGGCAATCTGTCGGTAAGAGAAGCGATGAGTCCTGGCGACTTGCGGGGATGGTTAAGGCCTTTCGGTATGACTTGTGTATTCTCTATAAGGTCTTCTCGACACTATTATGCTACAGCGACATGAGAAGAATGAGGAGGGTTCTCGGTGAAACATAGAATGGTCTATATAGCGTTTCACCGACCCGGACGTGCTATAGTGATACACAACAAAACAAGGCGACATTTCTTGGCTTCGATATAACAAATGGATGGTCACGGCAAAGCACGAGGAGCAGGGGAACTCGGGCATGAGCGATAAGCGTTATTTTGCCTTCGGCATACCTTCTGGCCTATCTTGCCGACTGTCACTGGTAATAATAGAATTCCAGATCTTGTGGCCGACATGTAATTGCTAAATTAACCGTTATGGCCGACATGATTTTTGCACGATTTCCACGATGGGCCGACATGATTTTGAAGCGTTTGGTTTTCTCATGCTGGTGTATTTATATGCACCCTGGATTGTAATTGAACAAGTATCAGATTTTTTAGATTACAGATAGATAGATTAGGCATGGCTACAGGAGGATAATTTTCTCTTTCCAGAGACTATGTGCATGGTTTCAAATGGTGGTTTCAATGAAAATCGGCTGGTGTGGCAGGTTGTTCCTGGTATCAATTGTATGTTGAATTTATTGAAAAGCATTACTAAAGCTGTCTCCAAGTTGATTCTTTCTGGTTGTTTAAATTGAAATAACAAGTTTATTCTCAGTTTATCGGTGCACATTTGTTGTATCTGTGTGATTAATTGACTGGTTCTCTCAAGTAAGGATTAAATCATTTCTGTTGATCACAGTAATCAGGGAGAATTCATCTGGATTCTTAAAGTAGAGCTTAGTAATCATAATCCTGCATTGTTTATACAAG
This sequence comes from Sequoia sempervirens, assembly GCA_007258455.2. Lineage (NCBI taxonomy): Eukaryota > Viridiplantae > Streptophyta > Pinopsida > Cupressales > Cupressaceae > Sequoia > Sequoia sempervirens. Next base: position 17,445 of record VDFB02341471.1, read on the forward strand.
TTATAAACAGATCATATGCCTACAATTTGATCTTCTGCCAAATAAGCTGCTCACCTCTGTTTCGTTTGACTCTCACATACCCAACAAGGCACTGGTCTCTGCATTTCATCATTTTTAATTCACTTAATCTCTTTACATCTGTTAATCAAGCATTTTAGGATTTAGATCTAGAAGATTGCTATCAAGTTTGGTTTCATTTTGTTCACTGTAATCTGCCATTGTGGACAAAGCACATTAGAAGGATAATCATAAGATAAGCCTGCATTGTTCAAGAGAGGTTCACCCGCCTAGGTCTAGCAGCACCTGAAGAGTAGAAGGTTTGATTGTTTCAAGCCTTGTTCTGTTACCCTTAAACGTTGTGAAAGCTTGGCAACCTTTCGTGGTTCAAACCTGCATTTTGAGAGCTTTAATAGGCCCTAGCCCTAAATAATTCCACATAGGGGGAAATTGTTAATTTCCTTGAAGAGCTAGTAACCAGATTTGGCCCACCCAAAACCATCATATCTGACAATGCCCAAGCTTTTGTTGGATTATGGGTGTTACATTTTCCTATCAGGCATGGGATTTTCCTTAAAAATATATTGAATTAATACCCACAATGAAATGGTTTAGCAGATTCAACCAAAAAAAACCTAATTAGGTTAATAAAGACTATTGGGTCGAAATGACAAAGGGGTTTGTACAAGCATCTGTGAGCTGCTTTATGGGTGGACTAGATTACTCCCAAGAAAATTTTGAAGAACCCCCCTTATGAATTGGTGTACAGAAAAGAGTTAGTGTTACCCATTTCAATAGAAATTCCTGCCTTACAACTACTAAAAGCCCTAGAAATTGAAGAAAGTAGTGGAATGGAGGTACGACTAGTGGAACTCCTCAAATTGGAGGAAGATAGAGAAAAGGATTATGGAGCCATGATCAACTGTCAACCAACAGTAAAGAGATGGTTTGACAAAAAGACCTCTAACATAGAATTCAAAGAGGGGAGCTTAGTGCTAAAGTATGATGAATGAACTGCAAAACCAAGTCAACACACAAAATTTGAAGTGCTATAGAAGGGTCCCTTCTGAATTAGTGTGTGCAAGGAAAAGAATGCATAAAAACTTGAAGATATGGAAGGAAACACTTTAGATATACTTGTGAACAGTATTTATCTAAAGTTATTCCATTAAAGCATGCAATTCCTTAAAAAATTTAACAGTTATGTACCATATGTAAAAAAAATTGTAAATATGTTTTAAATTTTGAGAATAAGCCATATGAGAATAACATAGAATAAATGAAAAGTTGTATTATATTATATTCATCAAAAAAATAACAATATAATGCAAGGCTTGAGGTTCATATTTAAACAGGAGGCTCTCTCGATCAGTCCCAAAAAGAGTTACAAAGCAAAAAGATGTTAAAAGGAGGAAACGTGCAAAAAATAGTAAAGAAAAGCCTCCAATTGTTGTTCAGGAAGTCAAAAAGGCTCGTTATTAGGTTCTTATTCTTCTTGTTCTTCTTTTTCTTCTTGTTATTCTTCTTCTTCTTGTGTATTAGGGTGCAAAAAGGGGCTAAAAACACAACACCCACGAGCTCCATATGATGCAGACCCAAGGCCTACTCACTGCAACTCTACACCAAAAAGTTGAAGTGCTTCCTCCAGGAAAATCCTGGAATGCACTCCACACCATACTCCAGTAGTAAATAGGTGGTTGTTGGTTAATAAGAGAAGCAATGTGTCTCAAGGTCCATAGTGCAGAAGTCATTTAAAGGAAGGGAAACCAGGGTATGTCTATCCCAAAGTCCATGTGCCTGCGGAGATCCATGGCACTCAAGATACCAACGCTAGGGATGGCCACTTGCACTATCATGCCAAGCCCTTCCATTAGTGCAAAATCAAACATTTGGTGGCGCAAATCAATTATCATGGGTTTGGCCATGTTCAAGTCAAGCAATGAGGCCACGAAGTAGGAAAGGACATTGCAGTTGCTTTGGAGATGGTTCTTGTTGTTAATGAAGTCCTGGCCAACTACCCACCTGAACACAACCATGCAAAGGTAGTTGCATTTCTTCACTAGGAACTTAATTTGGTCACTAATGACCTCTCCCACAAAGTAGTATTGTGGCCTCCATGGGAGGAGCCAAATAGGAGTGCCCAAGCTAGCAGACAATCTGAAAGAGTAGCGAACTATGGTAGAATGAAAGACAACAAAAAGCTTGCTAAACTTAAGAGGCTATATTTTTGAATAAATATTGCATAAGGTTGCATAGATATATATAGAAAGTTGAGCCAACGAACCCAACCAACGAATAGTCTATTTTTTTGCGAACGACAAATGGAAAATGTCAAAGAAAAATAGAGAAAGGTAGATAAATCATATGGGGGATTTGACAGAATGTCTTGAGAAATAAATTTGGGCATTGGGAGTAAATTCTCTCATATGCTGATTGTTGATGTGTGTCCTTTTCCATCATCAGCACTAGCCAACATACTAATGAGAAAAGATATGGATTAATGTGCTAAGCTCTGAAAAATTAATGGTCATGTCTTTTCAAGGGTACCTTGCATTACTTTAGCACATTTCACATAGCAAATAGCACGCTTTTCAATGTAATGAGTTTATTTGTAAGAGAGCGGGTAGGGAGAATGTACTAATTCCATTCTCACAATTTTTTTGGCATTCTCAAGGGATACAAATCTCAAATCCACACATATCACCTTGGTGGTAGCATTTAATGGACTAGTCGTAACAGTGTAGTCTTAATTTCATGTACAAGTAAGGAATTACTTACACTCAAAAGTAGGTTTCTCTAAACAAGAAAAAGGCAAGTGGTCATTTTCATTTAGGAAATTCTCTACAACTTATTCATATATCCATGTCGGAGCCATCAGCCTCTGGTAGAAAAGCTATAGTTTCAAACAAAAGGCTTGGTTACACCGATATTTTTGGGGGGAACTCATTCGCCAATGCCCCAACACATGAGGAATGACCTTTTGAATTATGTAGGAAGGTGCTAACTGATAGAAACATCCCAAGAGAGGCGGTATAGGATATAGCTAACAATGTTTTCTACCCCAATTTATTAGCAAACCCTAAAATTTTTAGGGAAGGTGCGTTCCAAAGAATGGTGGAGCATGGACCATTAGAGGGTTTTGTGTCTTGGCTTTGGAATTGTGGTTTGCCATAGTTCATAGTGCCTACTATACATCCATGCCTAGAGCTAGTCAATGCATGCACCAAAAAATTCAATAAAAGGACATAAGCCATTGAGGGCAGTAGGATCAAAGTTACTATTTCTGCCAAAGCCATATGAGATATGTTGTGTATCCCTACAACCTGGGGTGCTGAAATTTTTGATGAAGAATAGATGGACATATTTAGGGAAGAAATGGCTAGGGAAACAATTTTTTATGAGAATGAAGAAAAGGAACAACCAAAGAGAAGTCATCTCCTCTTTCCTCTATCACGTAGGAAATTCAAGAAGGACACATAGTCTACGTTCTCAATGTTGGTAGGGTTGTTGGACTTGATAATGATGAGTAGGTCAACCATTTTCAATTTGGCCTAGATTTTGTGCTAAAGAGGGAAAAGAACCAAAGGTACTATGATTTGGCTGAGGTGATAGCTGGAAACATGCTAGAATAGTTGAAGAATTATAGTACTAAGTCTAAATTCAAGTATTCTTCTTTCTTGGCTCATTTAATTTTGCATCAAAAATCTGGGTGACTAGAGAGGAATGTACGAGTGTCTAAGTTGGATGAAAAGGGTTGTCTCCAACTAGTTTCTATGTGGACTGATCTGCTTTCAAAAATAGGGGACTATTATTGGTTTGTAGATCATTTTCTAAGGTAAATGCTTCAAGATTTGTTGCCACAAAATATTAGTCATTTCTCTCCTGAGGTCAAACAATGGATGAAAGATCCACCAACCCTGATGGATTATTTCCTAGGAGAAGATTTTACATTTATCAAATTTCACATTTTTACTAGGGAGCCTTTCTAACTCACCAAATTCGTAACAGATAAAGTTTTCACACTGGAGGAATTTCATCAGGAAACCATTGTTGACAATGTTTATGGCCCTGGAAGAAATAAAACAAAGATATATTCACTTCCCCTCTCCATTTCTAATAGTTAGGTAACACTGAACAAGCAGCAGGTTGAGGGTGAGCTCACAAATCTACTGGCGGCCTTAGGATTAGTTCTCATTTGTGACAAGTGGGACTACAACTCGATAAAGCACTATAGTTTGAAACATGAGAGTCAGGAATATTTTGAGAGAAGGAGAAATCCGACTCAGGAAAGACCATAGGTATACATTGATTTGGCTCTCATTCCATTCCACTGACCAAAATGGCTAATTTCTATGAGCCTCAAGTGGAGTATCAGAGGGACGTCCTGATGGGAAAATCCCTCAACATGTAGCTGAAGCGTAGGGGATGGTCAAAGAGGAAAAAGGAAAAATTATGGAGATTCTAATAAGAGATGAGATGCCCAGGTGCCCCATTCAGTAACTTCCAGCCACATGATGAGGATTTTGAGGAAATTTTTGATCGATAGGTTAACTTCGAAAAAAAATCTAGAGACCATCCATGAAATTGATGAGGAATAAGTTCCGCATCGGGCTTCTCGGCCTTGGGAATCCGATAGTCAGATGGAATCAAGGTGAATGGAATCAGAGGCTTCACCCTCCCCTAGTGCCTGAAGTGAAGGAAAAAGGACCCAATGGTCCCCAAGAGGGTCCACTACGGTCGTCGAAGGCCAAGTTTCAAAAGGATCAACTGCCAGAGGATTGGAACATACTAGTTTCGATCATGCAAAGAGAAGATGGGTCCAAGATCTAGGTGCACCCAACATGTCGAGCCAGGGGGAAGAAGAAGTGGAGTCTGCCCTACAAAATGTTCTAACTATAGCAGCCCAGGTAAGTTTTGATCCCTCTCTTCTTCCTATTTCTGCATCTTTGGTTGCTCCTCTACCTCCTCCCATGGAAAGGAATCCTTCATCCTAGGACCTTGAATTGATAATCCTGAATACACCCCATGCCACTTTTAATGAATCATCCAAAGTCATCCCACGTGTTTAACGAGCATCATCTGCTTTGACCGCTATTGACTATTTAATCACCCTGTCACTCCCGACCCATCCATGTTAAACAGTTGAAACCTCCATGTTACCCATCACTCCCGACCCATCCACTTTGGGGAAGGAACCTCTCCTTCAACCTGTTTCTCTTTTACCCCAACTGGTCTTTCCCCTACCCAATCTCAATTTGGCATCCTGCCTTTTTCAATGATAACGCTCCCTTTTGCATCCATGCATGCTCATACATCCAAAATCTCCCCTTTTATCACCCTTTTAGGACTCCCTCCTAGTGTTTCCATTATAGCATAGAGCATCAATGTCCCTCAGACTCTCAAAGGCCATTTTGATACTACCAAGCAGGCCTAACATACCAGAAATTAGAAGAAAATATTGTTATAGAATGTCAAGTTTCTCACCACCAAGAAGATTGAAGCTTGCTTCAATGAAGATCCAAACTCTCTACTAATCACTACCATGAAGTTTCCTGTGTCCAAGCCTAAAGTACATATGTAGATGGAGGATTATGAATTCAATGCCATGGGTTTGGATTTGAAAGAAACTTGCCCGCACGACAAAGTGGTCCTGGGTAAGGCCACTCAGAAGGTAGTATATGCAGATTACGAGAGGCTGGACAAAAAGTTGAAGAAGTGCGAGGCAGAGTTAGTAAATGTGAAGGAAATATTGAGTAGGTTATAGAGTGAGATCAGAGCCAGAGATGTTGAGATGACCTATGTAAGGAAAATTCAAGGTCAGCAAGGAGAAACATCTAAGTTACTTGCAAATGCTTAGAGTAAACAGGTTCAACTCCATGCTGAAATTGAAAAATTGAAAGGTGAGTTGAATATTGAGTGCCAAACGAATGTTGAGTACCAACAAACTTAGGAAAATATGAAAAGAGATTTGGATGGTGTTCAATCTCAAACTTTTGATGATCTTCGAAAGGCCCATGTGGAAGTAAAAGAGTCAAAACAGGAGATTGAAAGGCTGAGCTCAGAATTGACAAATGCCCTTAGAGAAAGAAGTGAAATGGAGGAAAGTGTGAGAGAAAGAGAGGCTTAGTTTAACCAAGAGCTCACTACTACACAAGGATCTAAATCCCTCCTGATAATGAAGAAGCTGATATCCACACATTGGGAGTGGATCATAGTTTTTGTTTCCATTCTCGGGCCCACTTTACAGTTCTTAAGAGATGCTCGAGAATTGAATGTTAAGGTTGGCCTAATGGTCAATCATTTTATGCAAACATGCTCACCCCAAGTGGAAAAATCACAAGGCTTCATTTCTAAGTTGTGTATAGCCACTGATAAGGACCTAAAAAGTGCAGGGATTCCCATTCAGAGGGTCACCTCCATTAAAGTTGATGAGATCATCAACTATCATAGGGTAGCAAGAAAGTGTAAGGAGTTTCAATCAACACTGAACAAATGGGTCAATGAAATCAAGAAATATTTCAGCATCTTGGTCAACTTCAGGCTTCCACCCCTTCTTTAATCAAATGGAGATGTGCTGACAATTGAGTAGGTCAAGGATGCAATCCGATGCAAGGTCTAAACTTCTACAGAACTCCCAAGTTCAAGTGCAATGCCCATGGTTGATGATATTGAGCATGATATTTTTCCTCTTTCTCGACTCTACTATCATCTTCGAGCAGTTTCTTCCAAATGGGGATTTGTCTCTTTCCAAGATGTTTTCGAGCTAGAGAAAGCATACAGGAAGATCTATACCCTCATCCTGCCGAATGATGTAGATTGGGAGATGCAACATTCCATTTTCCTCAAACTCCAAGAATTACCAAAGGCCTAGGTTCATTCCTCCACAAGTGAAGCATTTTTTCCTTAATTGTTTTGATTTTTGGCTTGTGCAATGTTTTCAGTTTCAGATGAGCCTGCACTCAAGTAGAGTTATCAGAAAGGTGTACAATGTGCCACGTGGTGGCTACACAACTTTTTAATTTTTCCTTCCTTTTGGGAGAGATTCGGGGCATGTGTCAAATCGTTAGATATTTTCTCAAGGAGTTATATTCATGAGCTCAAAATTTTTCACTTGTTCGACACCTCATCCTTCATTACAAGAAAATTCCACTTCTTATGAATCGATATCTTTTGGGAGTTTTTCAAAGCTTGCTAGCCTTTTTCTTTTCTTGGTTTTTAGGATGGAAGCTTTGAGTTGGTGCCCTTGGGTGATGTGATTGGTCAACTAGACCTTTTTCCAAGCTGTTTTCTAGGATTTGATCATTTACAAACCTCTATCTTTGCTAAATATCTAAAAAGCATTAATGTAGTGGTTGAGAATTGATGAGCAAAGATTATTATGAACTAACTAAATATCTATGATCAGATCATGTACTATCAAATGCTAACATCTGGCAGTAATTACTTTTGTGTTATGGTGGAGATTTCCTCTTTCTACGGCTATAAAGGAAGGGTAGTGACAGATGAAAGGGTTGGATTTCAAGTTTCAGTTTCCTTTGTTGAGGAAAAGTTTCTTTAGTTTTCTTAGGATATAGAGCTACTTTTAGAAGTGAAAGTTGTAGAACTACTTTTCTCTAGCATGTTATATATTTTAAAGCTTAAACTATTGCCAGATTGGCATCCAACCTCTATTTTAAAGTTTATTTGATATTTAAAGCACAAGATATTGAGGATAAATCTTTGAGACTATGCATGTATGGCCTTTATCAAGCTTTCTTTCTCCATTTTTTTCATTTTGAATGAAACACTGTGTCTTGCAAGCTAAATTCAAATAGTTTAAGTGGCTTATTTTCATGTTGTATGCTCATATAGTAGAATAATAACTTGTGAAAATTAGACTATGTCATTGGACTTCTCTATTTTTCTAAAGGGTTGTTTTGTTATATTATGTTGTATTAGGAGGAAGAGTTTATGCAATTTTTTAATATTTTTCTATCACCCTTTGAGATCTTTATGTTTGATTGTACCTTAATGAATAGTTTCTATAGAAAGATTTGAAAGTTTGCACTGCACTTGTTGTTGGCCTTTGTTGTTTTTTCTCTTTCCAAAAATAAGGGGTTGTGGTGTTTTGTGTCCAATTATATCACTCATAGGAATGATTGGGTTTGAAATGTTATAAAAGTTTTGGTGCATTGCCATTTTATGTTTTATGTTTACATTTTCTTCTACCCTTTTTCTCCAAATCCCAAAGAAGAGAAAAATTTCTATAAAAATCCCAAAGGTATTCAATGAGGCACAAATTGGTCCCCCACTCATTGAATTTCTCATAAGACTATTGGGAGGCACAAGCTTTGATGATCAACATAACCTATAAAATGATGTTACAAAATAAATACCATGGGAAAAGATAAAGAAGTAATGTACAACACCAAACCAAAAACAACAATGGTGAATATAGACAAGAAGAAATAAAGAAATATTAAGGAGGAAATTGAATTGACCAAGAAATATAATATAACATGCCAAAATGGTGAAGAAAAAAGATAGAGAAAAAAACATTGAAAGAGAAGAAAGATACTATAGAAGATTGGAGAATGCAGAGAAGATAAAGGATGAGTGTACTAATGTGGGTTTTGTTTAGCATTCCAACATGGATATTTCCAAAAGTGAGAAAGGAAAATAAACCAAAAGTAGAAGAATAGAGAAATCCAAAAAAAATTAATTCACATTGAGGGAAAGTAGGCCAAATTTTGAAAAATTTAGAGAAGAGCTTAAAAGAATATGGAAACTATAAAAATGGATTATTAGAGGGTTGTAGAAGTATGGAGGCTCCAAACCTACTGCATCTCCCCAACATTCTAATAACCAGACTAGATGTATCAAACATCACAATCAAGTTGGTGACATATTCCTTGAATTCCTACAAACTTAGAAGAAAATTTTATGTATCCAAGAAGAGTATTTGGAAGAATTATTTAATAGAAGTGTAAGAAATATAAGGGAAGAGATAGAAAAATATAACAATATCATGTTTAACTTACGAAAATAATCATCAACATTAAGCCATGAAATATTATTGACAAATAAAAGAACATCACCAAAAATGAAGGAATATTATAAAAATTCAAAAGCCATATACCATGACCCATTCCTCATGCCCTCTAAAACAAGAAGGATATCAATTGAAGAGATACATCAAAATGGAGAATGCATTCTACAACATAAAGAAATAGTCAATTTTTGGTAGAGATTTTGGGAAAAATGTATTTTAATATTAAATTAGAAAGAAACTAAATCAAGGAAAAATAGGTGGGGGGGAAATGCTATGAAAGGGGGGTTCACCAAAATCACCTATTTCTCTAATTTCATTAAAGGAAATGTGATCCAAGCAATGAAGTGACTAACAACCAAGAAGGTGAGTCAAATCAAGGTATGAATCAAAAAATTTCCTATCTTTGCAAGGACGTGGGTAAAATTCAAATAGCACGTTGGGGAGAAAGATCAAAACCATAAAAAAATTTCTAAAATGCAAGCTAAAAAATGAAAATGAAGGAAAATATTCAAATCTAATAGAAACAGTAATCAGAAGGCAGATCTGGAAGGGGAAAACAATGTGTACCTTTCACCAAAAGTCACCTTTTGAAGCTCATTGAGGACTCATTCACCCTATGGTGAATGGGTCTTGGCTAGGTTCTAAAATTTATTTTGGGTTCTTTGTATGTCATGTCTATTACCCCTAAATTCCCCTAATTCTCATGTAAGCTAAATAAATTATGTAGAAGAGTTTCCATGAAATGACAAGTTTTCTTTACAACATTTACAACTCTTGCAAATTTCTTCAATTTTTCTCTTCAAATGATCGTTCACCTAAAGTCTGCAATCACACATCAAAGAGAGGAAAATGTTGTTTGTTAGGTGAATGGAGATTTTCCTTGGTCAAACCCCTTTTTGGTAATTAAACATTGAAATGAAATGAAACATGAAATAAGGGATGATGAATGAACAAACAATGTCACAACTCACCAAAACTCTATTTGAACCTTGGATTGTAGATCTACAACTAGCATGAAGTGGCCTTAATGGATGTGAATCTTGATCATGAAACTTGATTGTAAACAATTCCTTTGAATGCTTGAATAGATCTTGAACACTACATTACCATTAGCTCAAACAATAGGCATACGTAATAAATCCTTGATATGACAATGGAATCTTGATTGATCCAATAATCTTCAATAAATCTACTCTTGAATGCCTTGAAAATGCTCTTGATTGCATAAAATTTCTCTAGGAATTCTCTCATAAAAATTGCTAGGATTTTTGGATAAAAGATAGTGAAATGACCTCATATTTATACATATTTTTTTCATGTAAAAATATAGGGTTCACCCAAATGAGTCAATCAGATAATGAACCACTAATTTTTATTGCTATGAAACATACAATTATGTGTGTGATAAGATGCAAATAAAAATTAGAGACTAACCCTAACTATTATATCAACTATGAGGGGAGTTTTATAGCTCAAAATGATGTGTACCTTGCTGCAAGAAGCATGTTTTAAGGGCACAAAGCACTCATTCGCCTTTAGTGGAAAATGGGTCCCTATTAGGGTTTCTAAAACTGAGATCTAGGTTATTTTCCTTGATGTTTGTACTCTCATATTCCTGGTTTTCAACTCCTAAAAAGTTGTAACAAAACGTTTATCTTCAATTCTTCATTCTTGCACTATGAAGGTCAATCTTGCAACTTGATATTTTTGACAATTTTGCTCTAAAATTCTTGTTCACTTGATCTTCAACCTATAAATTTTCAAACACACACCTAAGGGAAGAAAACTTGTTGATTGTAGTGAATAGGGTTTTCTGGTCAAACTCCCTTGTAGGTAATTTCAAACTAAATGATGAAATAATGAAATTAGCCATGAAACATGAAATAATGAATTGTTGATATCTTGGAAGTTGTCTTGGAATGTAAATCTACAATCTAACATGAAGTGGTCATGAAGAATATAGATCTTGATCTCAAATAAGATGTATAACAATGGTTACAAGTAGATCCTCAATGCACTACATCAACTATCTTAGCTCAACAACATGCATGAATGCACTAAACCCTTCTCATGATGAAATAATCTTCAATCGCTACAATAAAACCTTGATAATATTCCTTGAAATGCCTTTGAAAATGCTCTTGAAGTGATCTAATTCTCTTGTGTATGTACTCTTATGATAACTTGAACTTTCTAGATCTTGTTAGGAGAAACAATGTGAATTAACCCCATATTTATACTAAATCAAGAGATTAACCCCAAAATTCAAATTGTTGACCATCAAAGCTTGCACCTCTTCAAAAAACTTGTGGGAAATTCAACAAGTGGGGGACTAATTTGTGCTTCACTCAATGCCTCTGGGATTTTTATAGAAAGCCATCTCTTCTTTGTGTTGGGAGAAAAAGGCAGAAGGAAATGCAAATAAAACACAAAAATGGAAATGCACCAAAGCTTTTACAATATTTCAAACCTCAACATATTTCCTATGAATGATATAATAGACACATAATGCCACAAACCCTTCAGTTTTGGGAAGAGAATGAACAAAAAAGGTTAAGTAAAAGAGCATTGCAGTTTTTTAGATCTCCCCATGGGAAGCACTCATTAAGGTCTGATCAAACATAAAAAAGCTCCAAAAGTTAACAAAAATATTCAGAATTTGTAGAAACCCTTCCTCTTTTATGACATAATATGAAAAATAACAACTCTTAAAGAAAATGGAAAAGTTCAACAGACACAATCTAATTTCTGAAAGCTATCATTCAACATGGAAGCCCATAGCATGAAAATTAGCTACCCAAAATATCAAAGTAATCTTAACACAATGTTTTTAACATGAACAAAAACATAAAGAAGGAAATTGAAAAAGGCCATAACATGCATA